>CM007333.1:193675-208890 GCA_000333855.2 Endotrypanum monterogeii
AGGGAAGGTTAAGGGGTTAAGGGGGTACGGGCCGGTAACGTAACGTACGTAGTACGTTACGTTCGTTCTACTTACTTTTTCTTTTCCGTTCGTCGTGTGTGTGTGTGTGTGTGTGTGTGTGTGTGTGTGTGTGTGTCTTCGATACGAGAAGAATTTCAAGGTTCCAGTTGTCCAGGGTCTGTGCTGCTCTGTTTTGTTGACCATCTTAATTCTTTTCCGCATCGCGCTGGCATCGGTGCTTTTTCCCGTCCAGACTTGTGCGTGTGCTGTCATGGACGCGGCTCGTTGGTGTGATGGCGGTTCTTGCCGTTGTCGGCAAACTCCGTAGTGCCTTATGTTTTACCCGATTCTCTGACGCGCGCTCAACGTACATATATATATATATATGTATATATATGTATATATGTATATATATCTGCATCGAGAAAAAGTCGCATCTTTCCATCAATGGTGAATGAGCTTGGTCAGGTCGGGGAGGGGGAGGGGATGCAGCGTGTAGTCCAAGCAGCGCCCCTTCCCCCCCCCCCTCCCTCCCTCCCTCTCTCTCTGAGTACTACATACATTGCGCATCCATAAATAGTACATACACAGTCTGTTGAACGCTCTGGCCCGTTCATGGCCTCTCACCCCGTTTTTTTTTCTTCTTTCATATCATTCCACGCTCCTTTAAAGAAAAAAAAAGAAATGGATATGTTGTCTTCTGCCAATGAGTACTCGAGTTGCCACTCGCAACCTCTTCCGTCGCTTCGCTCGTCTTGTATATGAACTCGTTGAGGGATGGTGTCCCCGCTGGGGGAGTGTGTGCGTGTGTAGGTCTTGGCTCCAGACAGCTGTCTTCAGCCTTTCCAGGCTCACATCGCACACGTCACCATTGTTCATCTACGATGTCTTTATTGTCGTTGGACCTCAACTCGTCCTTGGGGGTGGGCACGTGCGTCGGTGTATCTGTGGATGTTGCGCATCAATGTTTCTTCTATTCGCCCCCCCCCTTTTTGTAGATATTTCCCCCCAACTGAACGCCTATCAGGCCCTTCTCCCCACAAATACAAACTCACAAACACACTGGAGGTTCTTGTACACACACACACACACACATATAGATATATATATATATATAGTTGTGCTTGCGCTTCTTGACCTTCCCTAAACTGACGTGGAAGAGTATCATCAGGGAAAAGGGGGTAGCTTACACACCTCAACACAACCGACAACAGCAACAGCAACATGGGTCGTGGGTACAGTGCCAGCCGCAGTAAGAGCGGCCGCCCGACGCTTCGCATCAAGCGGTCTCGATCAATGTCTCTGTACGCACTGCGGAAGAATATGGACGCGCACGAAAAATCCATGGCGACCAACAGCGATAACGTCGAGGCGTCGTTGCTGCCCTCCCCCACGACGACTGAGACGCCACGTAAAACACTGAAGGTGATGCGCCAGCGTCGCGCGCTATCCTCTTCAGCTCCCACGAGCACACCAGCGGTCTCCACTGCTGCAGCGGGGTCAAAGGATACCTCAGAGGCAATTACAGTCAAGTTGGGTGGCGAACGTGGTCGTAGTGCTACCAGCGGCGCCGGCTCTCGCTCCCAGTCCGCTGCCTTTCGCCGCAACCTGGAGGACCTCGAGAGGCGGTTTGACGACGCCATGGAGGCCAGCGAGGACGAAGGGGAGACCGTCATGAACCCGACAACCATGACCAAGTATAAGGACTGCGGTCGCATTGTCGACGCTGTTCTGGATCTGCTGGAGGCGGCCTGCGTGCCTGGTGCGAACACCAAGGTCCTGTGTGACCAGGGTGACGGGGAGGTTGCGAGTCGACTCAAAGGCTTGTTTGTGAAGACAAAGGGTGCGGATGGAAAGCGGTTGGCGAGGGGCATTTCTTACCCAACAAACGTTTCTGTGAACGAGACTTTGTGCAACGACAGCCCGTATCGCATGGAGGAGGGCACCATCTTGAAGCACGGGGACGTCGTGAAGCTGCATGTGGGCTGTCATCTCGATGGATACCCAGTGAGCGCTGCACGGACTGTTGTTGTCACCACCGCAGCGACAGAGGGCGATGAGGAGGAGGAGGGAGGGAACAAAAAGAGCGGCACGGCGGCGACCTCGTCTTCCCACTCCTCTGTCGGTAACACTATTGAAGCGTCTCGCGTGGCGCTGCTAGCGATGATACACGCGCTGCGCCCCGGCACACTCAACGCTGACATCACTGATCTCGTCTCAACCGTCGGACGACACTACTGTGTCCAGGCAGTGGAGGGAGTTCTGTCGAACCGGACGAAGCGCTGGGTCCCTGATGGGATCGATTGCATTATCGCCCGTCGTGTGACAAGCGACGACCCGCATCAGGACGTGGCCGACTGCGAGGTGGATGAGCATCAGGTGTGGTGCCTCGACATCGCGTTCACCAATCACAACAGCTATCGAATCACACTCTCCGAGAAGCCTGTGACGCTGTTCCGTCGTACTCCTGCCGACTTCGAGGCAGATGCGCGAGTGAAGCAGGCGAACGAGACGTTGCAGGAGATTACCGATGCACACTTTTGCTTTCCCTTCCATTTTAAGAGCCTCACGAACCCACTGAAAGGGAAGCTCGGCATCCACGTGCTGCAACGGAAAGGGATGGTGGACCGACTGCCCCCGCTGCGTACGAAGCACGGCTACGTGACTGCCCGTTTCAGCGCAACCGTTGCGTTGACCGCGAAGCGGTTGACGGTGCTGTGTGGCGCGCCGTCCACGGTACCAGTACCGACACCACCAGCAATGCGGTCAACTGTGTCAGAGAGCACGTTGCCTGCAGAGGTCCTTGCGGTGCTGGGGCGCTCCTACGAATTTGCTGACGCGCGCGCGGCGGTGACTGCGAAAGACAGAAAGCAAAAAGGCAGCCCTGCTACGAAGCGCATGCGCGTAGAGGCGATGAAGAATGAAGAATAATTTGGAAAGAAAGAGAGGGAGCGAGGGGGTGGTGGTGGTGGTGGTGGTGGTGGTGGAAGGAAAGTCCGAGTGAGATCGATGCAAGACCCTTCACTGTGGTGGTTACATCGGTACACGCACTGTACGACCTCGCCTTATCTGCTGTTTCTTTTCGCAGCACTTCTTTGCCTACGGCCGTGCGCATGGAAAGAGTGGGCACCCGGGTTCGCGTGTGTCGCTTTCAACGCGCTGTTGACCACGCGACAACAATTCCAGGATCGTGGGATTGGTTTGCCTCGCCCTCCTCCCTCAAAAAAAAAAAAATCGTATAAAACTGTGACAGGAGCGTAACGTGTAATGGAAGGAGGTGTGCCCTCTTCCCCCCCTCGCCCACCAACGCACACGCATATACGTGTATGCTAACCGTTGCGTCATCACAGGTGTAATGAAACGTGCTGTGACAACGTGAGCAGATGGGTGAAAAAAAAAAAAGAGAATGGGGTATTGTGCGTGTGTGGGTGTGTGTTGGCCCCAGGTACATGGATTCTCCTCGTGAACTACTGTACAGTGGGTGACGTGCTGTTTAGGTTCACCTACGTATTCCCCCTATTTCAAATGAAGGTGCACACTGAAGGATCACGATCAGTGCGGCAGCAGCGATGACGGCGACGGCCGGTTCCCTTTCTACCGCTGACTGTGGCGCGGCTGCGGACGACCCCTGTTGAGCTGTCATCCTCATCGTTGCTGAGGTATGTATTGCCTGCATTCTTGTGTGTATTCCCAACATATCGACTCGTCTCCCCCCGCACCGGCTCCTATTTCTACTGCTACTGCAACATACACATGTACATACACCTATCTTCCATTTCTCTTTTGCATAGCCGTTACCGTGGATGATGCGTGTAGCTTATTGTTGCTCTACTGCCCCCCCGCCTCGATCACCTTCTCCTTTTTTTGCAAATATATATTTTCTTCCACAAGCGCAAGCACACATAGCTGCACGTGCCAACAACCCACACCCCCTATAGACGTGTGCCGCCCTTTGTTCACTTGACAAACCGCCACATATCATACATACACACGCACACACATATAAAAAAAAAAAATATATATATATATGAACATACAACAATAGATAGATCATACATTGCTCACTCGAATCGTGCAGCGAGCAGACTCATACATTCACACCTTGATACCGATTTATAAATACGTAGTCACAGGTATCTCAGCATAGAAGTCGACCCCTCCCCCCCATCCTTCCCGCTCCCCCGACGTCACCGATTGGTGTGCGCACACACTCGAAGCACACAGACCACACAGGGGGTACTCCTTGTGATTGCATATACTCTTTGCCTTGTCCTTCACAGATTCACTGATTGGGGATACTTTTTAAAAAATATTCCTCCCTTCCGTCACACACAAAAAGAGAGAGCGCAGTAGAGTTGTTCAGAGACGCAATTCCACCTGCACACCACAGCTCGCACGTGTGCACATCATAACGTGTCGGCGACAGGTAAAACCGTCGCTCATTCGCGATCTGATATTTATCTCCTAAAATAAAAAAAAAACGTATGAAAACAATTGTCATGCCCTCAAAGTCAGCGAACACTAGCGGCTGCACTGGCAGTGGCAGCACGTACAACACGCGGCAGGCTGTGTCCGGCCATTTCAACGGACGCCGCGTTGCTGCACCGCGAGCGCAGGTCGCTCACGATGGCGCTGTCGCCGATGATGGAGACAAGACGACTGTTGTGTACCAGAAATTGCGCATCTGCGACACGCGCTCGTCTGCACGGGATCATCCTCCAGAGGAGGACACGCGCTTACCCCGCGTGCTAAACGCGTCATCGCCAGCCTTCGTCCCGAAGCACTATTTACACACACAGCAGCAGCAGCAGCAGCAGGGCGATCACGCAGTTGAAAGTATTTCCGCTACAGCGACTCAGGGCGCCCTTTCCTTCTCCGCGGTGACATCCCCGCTGTTATACATGGGAAGTGCTACCGGCGGAAGTTCCTTCTCGTCTCCGCTCGTCTTCACAGATTTCTCGAGCACCGACCGTCCTACCACTATGCCGACGTCTATCTCGTGTGCCTCAGTTCTCAAAGTCGATCCGTTGTCCACTGGTGCTACCTATGCCCTCAGTGCCGCAAGTGGTTCTGCGCTCTCGACTCAGTCATCTCATCAACTGCGCGGCGCGTACGCGCGGGCAACCGCAGCTGCTGTTGCTGCTGCTGCCTCTACTGCACCGCAGTCACAACGCAACGATCCGTTCGTGTCGGTCGCCGCAGCGGCCACCTCTGCGATCGCTGAGGGGCCGTCAACGGCGCCACCTCGTAACCATTTGGAGCTCAAGTCCTGCCGTTCTCTACGCGGGGCTCCAGTTGAGGCCTCACCCAGTTTCAATGCCGTATACGGTCCATCGGTTTCCGTGTTCCACCCGCAGTTCGTCGATATCACCACGGGTGCCACCTCCATGACCCCTTTCGCGCTCTTGAGGGATCAAATCACCGGCAAGGACAGCAGCGATCCATTCAGCGAGGCCCTCGACGACGGCCGCGCGACGAATGGAGCAGCGGGGGAGTCGTTGACCAGCCCCGACACGGCTTCCGTACCGCTGTCTCCCTCGACCGAGGCTCTGGACAAGAAGGATGGAGAGATACAGAGAGTGCACCAGGCATCTGTCTCAGCCAATCAGCAGCCTTCACAGCGTCGAGTTACGGCAGTCACCGCTGCTGTTCTGGCTAGCCACGACGCGCAGCTCCTAGAACGCTCGAAACGCCACACCGAGGCTATACAGCGGTCTCGCGATACCGCATTTGCCAAGGCTGTATCCGCTATTGTTTCACCAACGCATGGCACATCATCATCTCAGGTCCCCACTCACACGGACACAAGTGAGACCACCACCACCGCCAACGCGACTGCGAGGTACCCGTACCCCGTACATGCACCTACGATGACTACAGCGGGCGACACGGAGACGTCCACGCACCAGACGCCAAAGCGCCGCCCGCTGAGAGCGTCGACGGCAACCACTGTCACCGGGGACAGTAACAGGGTACGGGCATCCATCACACCCGTCACGGAATGCGGTACGTCCACAGTGAGGCGTTTGCACGCCTGCTTGTCGAGCGCGGAGGATCACGGAGAAAGAAATCCAATAGGGTCCGTCATGGGGCTTACCGGCTCTACACGCCGCGGCGTGCCCTCCTGTGGCGACGATGACGACCACAACGGGGGTCGTCGCAGCGACACAGTGACTCCAACTGTGACACCTGCCAAAGTGCTTGCCGCCGAGGGTTCTCCTTTCGTGGCAGCGGCAGCATCTTCCGGAGATGTGTCTTCCCTTTGCGGGCGACGCCGCTCTTTGTCACAAGAGGACAACGCCGCTGCTCATACCGAGTCGGAGTCGGTCGCGGCGACACACCACGCACGCGTAGCTCATCAGCAGCACGGCGGCGACACCCACATTGAGTGCACCGTAACGCAGCTCGTTTCACAAGTACACCACTGCAATGGCCACAACACCAAGGCGCAGGCTTCCTCAGTCGTCACACCGCAGAGGTATAGCATCCACAACGCCGTGTCTGGTGAGACAGGTGCTACAGCTGCCGTACCAGCGACCTTCAAGACACCCGATGTGGAGCGGGTTCCGTCGTCTCGCCCCAGTGCTTCGAAGAATATCACAAGCCGAAATATTACAACTATCATCCGCACACCAAGCGCGACTGGCGCCCACCACGGCGGCTCGTACACGATCACGAAGACGATCATATCGGAGACGTCGCGTCACCACGACAGCGCTGCAGACACTGGTGCGCCGGGCAAAGGTTCGCGTAGCTCAGCGCCAAGAGGCGTAAAGCGGTCGCTTGCAAGCTGCCTCGAGTCGATGGCACCCCAGCGTGAGGAAAGCAAGTTCAGCAGCGTCAATGGCGTGGATGCTAAGGTTGCAAACACCATCACACACGCATCGCTCTTGTCCACTTCCTCCGAGTCAGCCGTTTCTGCAGGGGCCATGACAGTACCACGATCGCAGCGTCGTGGGGTGAAGCAGGGATCTGCCAGTAACACCTCTGCCACCGCCAACGAGGCTGCTGCGTGCATAGCCACTGATGGTGTGGCGGCGTCCCACTCGCCAGCGGCGCAGTTGGCCAGCTACGCGGTTGTGATCGAGGGCCACATGAAGCGGCGTGTCACGGCTGTCTCGCCCACAGTGCTCAAGGAAGGAGTGTGTGTTCTGTTCAAGGAGGATCGTGGAATCGATATGGGTCGCGTTGTGCAGTGCAGCCTCCTAGATGGAGACGAGGCTGCTGGTATAATGGCCACAATGGCTTCGGCAACGTCGCCGCTCGGTCGCAAGGATCGTCCCGCTCCAGTGCTGCGAATAGCCACATCGGAGGAAGAATACCGTTGGCTCCACACTGACGTCAAGGAAGCCGAGGCGACGTTGGAGCCGTGTCGTGAGGCGATCACGCGTCTCGGCCTCCCCGTGAATGTGGTCGCAGCCGTGTATCAGTTCAATAAAGCGAAGCTGACGCTGTACTACGAGAGCGCCACCCGCGTCGACTTCCGCCCTCTTCTGCCCTCGCTCTTCTCCCGTTTTCACTGCCGGATCTGGATGGCCCGGCTCGAGACGCCGGAGGCAGCAGAGGTGGTCGGGTCTAGCGGCTTTGAGGATGGCGTTCCCACTCGCTCGTGACGCCTCACCAAGGAAAGGAGGAGAAAGGGAGGGAGGGAGGGAGGGAGGGAGGGGGGCAACTGGTAGGCCCTCGTGCCCCCGTGCGGGTGGTCGCACCCGTAAACAATCTGCACTCTTTTTTTTTTTTTTTCTGTTTCCCTGAAGATGGGATAGATGTAAATCGAGTGTCTGTATCTTTGCACATATAAATATAAATATATATATATGTTTGTATACATACGTAGTCGGAGAAAGGATAGGGTTTTTGCAGGGCCCTGGTTCGAGGAGGATACCGGCTAGTGGTGTGTACGCATGCGTTCAAGTTGCGATGCTCTTATTTTTGTGTGTCCGTGTGTGTGTGTCCGTGTGTGTGTGTGTCTGTGTGACAGTATGAGTTTTGTCTATGGGCTTTTTTTTTCAAGACACGGAGAAGGAGGATTTTATTTAACGAAGACGCTGCACTCGTTTTGTCTTCGCTTGTTGTGCCTCATCTCCGTTTGCGACTGCTGCCCCTCACCTTTTTTTTTTTCCGGTTTCGCGGTGTTAGTACTGTCGTTTCTTTCATTTCAAATAAGCGGGTGCGCACTGTTGGCGTTCACCTGTGCACACATACACTCACATGCAGAATGCGCACACTTGGTGAATCACATAGATGAGTATGCCCTTCTCCATCCGTGAGGCATTTTTCCTTTTTATTCACTAAGTCTGCTGTGTACTTTTTATCGTAACTCCTATATCGATGTTATACCACCAACAGGGCAATGGAAAGAAAGGCAGTGGCGGGAGGGGTGCTGCGGAGTGAGGGGGAAGGGCGGAAGGCAGGGGGTGATGCCTTATTTGTTTCCTTACGATCTCCCATGTACTTCTGTCTCTCTTACTACATGCATCTCCCCCCTGGATCTATTGTTCCGTTGGTGTGCACACGATTTTTTTCCTCTTGCGTTTTTATTATTATTTGTTTTTGTGAGGGGCTAATCGGGGGCAACATCTTTCGGTTGTGCTCAACTCTCTTCTCGGGGGGAGGGGAAGGAAGGGCGTCGGCGTCCGTCATGGGTTGATGTGAGCCCAAGACGCAATATTCAGACTTTCCCCCATTTCTCCCTCCGCGTTTTTCAGAAGACAGCGACTTCAGAAAAAACCCACTCGTTCTTTTTTTTTTTTCCGTTTCTCTTCGCTGACGAGTTGCGTTGATGGGGAAACGTGTACACATATGCACACACACACATATATATATATATATATATATATATAAGCTTGCGTGCGTGTATTCCTTCCTTCCACCCTTTTCTCAATGAGCATTGACTTTCTTTGTTCACTTCTCACTTCGAAATGCATGTCCCCCTTTTTTTTTTTTACGCCGGCTTTCTCTCGGCGTTATCGACGTGGAGTTGATGCTGGGTGAGTAGGCGGTAGTGTGCAAAGCAGCGGTTGCAGCGAGCGGCGCACAGGGAGGAGAGTGCAGTCAATATTATTTTTGTCTGATGCAGATGTCTACGGCAGCGGATAGGGGTGAGAGGGAGGGGGAGGGAAGACGAGGCAGCCGTGTAGAGATCACCGCCGATTCTCTTTCTTTCCTTCTGTTGCTATTCACATTTGCAGGACTCACTGCGTGGGTATCTGTGTGCTTGCTGGGGACCACTGTAGGTGTTTAGAGCGAGTACATTCGTGTGGCCTACTCCCCTCCGTACTGCTGACTTCACGATGGTGAAGGAGGTACATAGATAGATGATGGCGGTGAAATGCTTCTCGATGACGGGAAGTGCATACCTGCTCACCCTGCACAAGCTGGGGCAGTACCTGACACGCCAAATAAAAGACATGAGAGTTGTGGTCTTCCGAGAGGAGGGAGGAGGACACTGGTGGGGGTGGGCCGTGGACGGACAGCTCTCAGCTTCACGTACATTCCTTCCTCATGCCGGTATATTCTCGTCATCGTAGGGGTGGATGGTCAGGTGCACCGGTGCGTAGATGCACTTCTGCATATGAGCCTTATTCCGCCTTTTTTTTTTTACGCGTCATATTTCTTTTTTCTTTCCTGATAGACTGCACATATAGAATGGATACGGAATGAGGAGCGCGCATCCATGCGCAATCACACAAATACACTCGAATAGTTGGTGATGGTAATGATGAAGGGAGTAAGGGCGGGGTGCATTTTATTTATAATTGTTTCTTGACCCCTCGTCTCTATTTCATTCTTATCGATGGTGATGGTTGTGGGTATACATCTTATCAACTCCCTTTCCTTCTCACACTGAATGGCAAGCACAACCCAATGTGATGGCAATGGTGGTGGTAGAGTATTCCCTTAGCACACCGTCAAGACAGCTGCCCATGGGGATGGGGTGGCACGTGGTTTGTGAAGGGCGTGGCGAAGGATGATGCGTGTCAAGGCAGAACCCTCTTAACCGTCTGCACGCGCTTTTGCAGCGCTACCGCTTAGTTTCTAACGGAAATGCGCCTGGAGGAGATCTAGGGCACGTGCGATGTCGCCGTCCGTTTTGTTTATGTATCCTTCATCCGCTTGTGCTCACTGAGTTCCAAACTCGTTTGCATGCGTCCTCATATATGTATATATTGCAGGCATACAGCCGCGGTCGTTGACTTTCCCCACTGGTATGATAATCGCTGCACTGTTTGTACGCACTTTTTTTTTCCGTCTTTCCTTCATGCTGTATTCCCAATTTTCCCGAATATCCACGGATGACCCCTTCCCTCAACACACACACACACACAATAGAGGAAAGAAAATATCACTTGAGAAGAGATCAGGTGCAATACGACAGCTGGCCACAAGAGACATTAGCTATTGAGGTGGTGTAGAGAACCAGGTCCGCGTGCGTCAGCAACTGATTACCTCCCCCCCCTACTGTATTCGACTACCACACCACACCACCACTACCGTATTCAGGCACCCGACGTGGATCTGTTGGAGCCACAAGTACAAACGTACATTAGAGTGACATCATTGGTGCTTTGTTTTCGCTGGCGAGCGCACACCGCAGGGCCACGATTTGCCTTTCCCTTTTTTTTTCTTCTACTGCCTGTGGCCCAGATGCGCAGGGTGCCACGTGTCTCGCTTCCTTTTCCCCCTTGGATTCACATTTTTTAGAGTTTTTCGACGGCATAGGTTCCTAGCTCCCTAAGTGCGTTTCCGGGGGGGCACCTTTCGGTGCTCTCTCCCTCGGGCGCTCGACAGGCTCGGTGAAATCTGCTTTCTGGGCGTGTGCACACCTTTTTTTCGGATTTTTATGTAGCGGCGCGTTCGAAAAAAAAAAAGACAGACAACTTCGGCGAGCGCTAATGCGTCGTACATCGCGCAGTTCCCAGGGTAGTGATGGCGGTGCGTCACAGCACCGTTACCTAGAGAATTTCCAGTCGCTGTCATCAGAGGGGGTTTGTTCGACGGCTGCTGTAGCAGCGAGTGGCACCAGTGTTAGCGCACCGGATCGGGTCTCAGGCTACGGCAATATCCACATTGTGGATGCGGTTAGCGGTGACCGCTATGACGTCACAGTGGCCTTGAGGGCCCCCCTGCACTCCTTGACGTCCCTGACGCACCGTGCACTGCATCACATGGTGCACAGTCTCCTCGTGACCTCACCCGATTCCCACTTGGGGGAGTCGACGGCACAGTTACACCCCCTACAGCTCCTCCTTGATGGGGCCTCGCTCGATCACAGTGATACCGAGACTTTGCCAAACGGTGCCGTGGTGGAGGTGCACCGCAACGTTGCCGACTCGTCGGAGTCGGCAATGCATCGGTCTGCAGTGCCGCTTTCAGAGCGGGGTGTGTCGCTGCGTCCATCCTCCGCCGGGAAAGCCACGAGGGCACGCCAGCTTTTTCTGGAGGCAGCGCAGAGCGGCGGTTCTGGCAAAGGAAACAAACCTGGCCCAGCACAGTCGACCGCGAAATCGACAGCTGTCTTTTTTCTATCAGAGCATCCGCTTCCACACCTTACTCGAGGTTCAGCTCCCGAAAGCCGTCCTTTGAGCAGCGGCAACGAAGCGACGGGCCCATTTGAGAGCGCCTCATCCGCTGAGTTCACGCCTCCTACCGGAGCGGCAGTGCCCACCGAGTCTCTTCCACAGGGTCGAGTTGCGCACTTATTTCAGACTCACGTGAGCTCAAATGTGGGTCACGCCGTGTCGACACCGCTGATAACGTCACCTTCAGGAACGTTGCGGCTGCCAGCCAATGCATCGTCAGCTCCCCAAGGGCACGGGGGTGTATCTCTGTCCACACCCCCATCAGAAGAAGGGACGACGTCCTCGACTCGGCAGGTACCCTTGCAACCCGCCATGAATCACGCGCTGCTTCCTCTGTTGGATAGGAGCAACTCCTTCAGTTCCATAGACGTACACTCCCCGGTACACCACAGTGGCGCCGCTACTGGATCAGGCGTTCCGTCCTCGACCTCGTCGTCATCGCCGCTGCAACCATCGTCTGTTTTCACGTCAGCCGCCTGCCGTCCAGGTTCACCAGCAGTCGACAGGAAGTGGCTGGAGTCAGCGGGGCACATTTTTCCCAGCACTACTTGTACTGCCGCCGATGCTGCAACACCGTTTTCTGCTCCGCGCTTTACATCGCGCACGTCGTCCATCTGTGAAAAGTCAGCGGCACCTGGTAGACTGACCTCTGTGCAGGTCGCATGGCACGATGCTTCCACCTCTCATGAGACGTCACGGGCGGTGTTGCCATTGGTTTCCTCTGTGTCTTTTCCCGAGGCTTCATCACTTCAGACTTCCGCACCACTAGTCTCACGACCACCGCTCCAGTCTACCGCGCAGTCGCTGTACGACATGCAGCGGGGCTCCATCGCCGCCGCAGCTGCGGCCGAGCAGCAACGCCTCCTCTCACGTCTCCTGCAGCGTTGCCAAGCGCTCGAGGAAGAGAAGGCGACATTGCTAACGGCACGCCGTGAGGCGCTGACGGCGCAGGAGTCGGCTGGACGGCTGCGTGCGTTGCGAGAGGCCCAGGGGAAGGCCGCTACTGTGGAGGTGGACGCCGTGCGTGCTTGCCTTGGTGAAGAGCGCGACGAATTGCTCGACCTTTGGCTGCGTGCGGTGCATACTCCGACAGAAAGTCATCCTGCGATGACGAACGAGGAACTGCGGAAGCTGGAGGATGAGGGTGGCGCGCTCACTCTTCGCTGCTTGTCATCCATCGCTGGTTATCACACCCAAAGGGCCCGCTTGCAAGCGCTGCGACAGGAGCGCTTGCTCAAAGAGGCGGATGTGGCTCGGCTGCGCTGGGAGGCCCACGTGCGCCGGCGCACAGCAGAAGAGAAGCGTGGGTGTCTGCGTGTGGTGGCGCTGCTGAGACCACCAAGCAGGCGCTCCTGGTTGGCTGCGTCGGTGGTTGGGTCCGCTCAGTCGACGGAGCTTGAGAGCGGTTATGCGGTCCGCGTGGTGGGGGGGTCGTCCGCTGCTACCAGCGATAGTCATAGTATCTCCAAGTCCCTTCCCAATCGCGTGGTAGAGGTAGTAGACCCGCTGCGTCATGTGCGGCGGTGTTACGAGCTCTGGGCAGCCTACGATGCGGGGGCCGCCGACGAGGACGCAGGCTGTCAGCGGCGCCTCTTCGATGATCAGCTTCGACCTCTATTGGAGTACATGTGCCAAACAGGGCAAAATGTCGCTGTCTTGGCATATGGCGCTGTCGGCAGTGGCAAGACATATGCGCTCGTTGGGCCGCGCGCCGCGCCGCCGCCGCCGTCCCCCCGGTGTGGCGGCGACTCCAACAGGGCTGTGGCGATCGGCAGTCTGGACTGCGGTGGCACGCGCCTCAGTAGCGAAGGCGACATAGTAGGCCGCGCGGCTGCTGCTGGCGGCACCGCCGGAGGGGTCCCTGAGCGCCGGGGCGTTGCTTGTTACAGTGACGCCGTTGGTGCGGCAATACAGGGCCAAGTGCGTGCGTCCTTCCAAAGGGCTGCGGCTGCAGAGCGGTCGCCAAGAGAGGAGCACGATGGGCGCGAGCAGACCGGTGTCGAGGAAGAAGACGGGCTGCTACCGCGTACGGTAGCGTGGTTGATGGAGCACCTGCGTGACAAGTCTTCGCAAAGCAGAGGCAGTCATTCATTGGTGGAGTCGGTCGTCTTGTCTATGTACGAGGTATACAACGATCGTGTGTACGACTTATTGCCGACCCCTCCTCTGACTGCTTCCGGTACTAGGGAGCAATGTGAGAGGCCCCCCGCTCTCGGGGCGTGTTCTCGCTGGAAGGACGCGCGGTTAGTCGTTCCCCACGCCAAGAAAAGCGAATCGGTGGAGCTGACCGAGCTAGAGCTGGAGCTGGTGCCGCCTCCCTCTGCTGTAGGAGACGTGCCATCCACCTCCTCACACTCGCAGCAGCAGCAGCAGCAGCAGCCAGCACATCCCCGGTGGAGCGTAAGGGCAAGTGAAGTGGATGTGCATTCCACGACAGAGGCACTGCAGGTGATCCAGCTAGGCCTCAATCGTCGCCGCACTGCCGCCACACTTCGGGGCTCGCAGTCGAGCCGTAGCCATCTTTTCTTGCGCTTCCGTGTTACGGTACAACGTCCTGCTATGCCCGTCAAGGCATCCCGCGTCGTGACGGAGTCCGCGTCTGCCACTGACGCGTTTCCACCACCGGAGGCTACCGACATTGGCGCACCGCTCGGCGCGGCCGCGGCGTCTGCAGACGTCACGACAAGGGCAGACAAGCCCCAAGGCTACCATTTTCTGCGCGCTGCACTCGCAGCACCTCGTGATGCTGTACCCGGCGCCAAGGCCGCAACGCTGGTGTCATCGTCGACGTGTGTCGCGGAGCTTCTCTTCACTGACCTCGCAGGCAGCGGGCGCCTAGAACTCGGTGGCGCTTCAGGCGATGCGCTGAGGGAGGCGCAGCGCATCCACAGGAGCCTCAGCGCCGTCTCGGAGGTGCTGATGGCGCTGGCGCGGTCACATCCTCGTTGCGACGGTGTTGACGGGGCAGACAGGGCGTTGAGGGAAACGGGAGAGTCCCGTGGAGGTGACGGGGTGTCACCGGCACTGGGGACTGCTGCGTTGGTGCAGCGGTGGGAAGCCCTGGTGGGTCGCCAGGGCGTCACGCTGTCGCGCAGCTCACCCGTCTTCCTGCAGCCGCGCTTTGGGCAGCACGTCTGCGACCACAGCACCCGGCACTCTGGTGGGCACCAGGGTAGTGCTGTACTGAGCCGGCGCACTTTAGCGCTCGCGGACGGGCACGTGGCTGGGGAGGAAGCCGCGCAGTGGCGACGGGGCTGGCATCCCTCGTCGACCTATGTGCCGTTTCGTGCCTGCAGGACGACGCAGCTGTTGGAATCTACGTTGGGTGCGCCGTGCAAGTTGCTTGTGTTGGCGTGTCTGCAACCTTGCAGCGTATCGGAGGTGGTGCTGCCGGCGAGCATGAAGGATCGCCGAGACTCACGCACGCTTGCGGTGGCGCAGTCGCTGTTCGCACATCAGGCCCCGCTGATGCTGTCCGAGGTGAACGCCACGCTTTCCTTTGCATACCGTATCCACAAAGCGTCCCTGCCCCCCGATGGCGCTGAGAGGGAGTAGTCTTTTTTTTTTTTTTTTCTGGGGTGTGTGGGTTCTGCTCCTGCCGGGTGTGGGGGGGGTGGCGTCGCGGGGCCACCG
>CM007333.1:208900-270328 GCA_000333855.2 Endotrypanum monterogeii
GTCGGGGGAGGGGGGCGTGGACGAGCAGGTGGTGTGTGGCGGGCGACCCCTGCAAAAGGCACGCTGGTGTGTGTGCGTAGGGTGTCGTCGCGATGGTGTCTGGATCGATTCTTTCCATTCTCCTGATCGTTTGTCAGGAAAAAAAACTTTTTTTTTTTTAATGTTGCTTGTATCATTGAAGAAAACAGCGATTTTTTCGGGTCTTCGGTCGCACGATAGCTCTTGCAGTGCAATGGACAGGTGCCTCGAAGACCTCTCATTTCCCATCTCGTCCGCCACAAGTCTTCCCTCCGCCGTACCCACCCTCAAATCATTCCTCCGACACTGTGACCGGCATCATATACGTGGCAGAGGTTTATATCGCGTCTGCGGGGTGCTCTGACTTCCCCCAACGCCTCCCCGCCGCCATTTCGTTGAAGGCGTCTGACCACGTTGCTGGTTACAACCGTCTCCGTATAAGGCCCCGGGCGAAGAAGGGTTAGGGGGGTGCAGGCTCCTGGCTTCTCCGCCAGTGTAACGCCTGGACTCTTGATGTCCCTGTACCCCACCTCCCACGTTGTGTTAAGCCCACTTTATTGTATGTATCACATAAACAAAAGCCGCAGTCATGTGCACGCGCACACCCGCCGAAGCACGCTCGCGCGTCTGTACATACATACTGGCGCTTGGGTGACTCCCGCTGGTCTGGGAGTCCGTTTGAGGAGGGGAGCCGTTCTCTTTGAAAACACCATCAGGATGGGAAAACGAACCAAGAAAGAGTGAAGGGTTCCTACTCGAGCCTGTTATGTCCCCCCCTCCCCCTAAATTCAACGTGCGCATCCTCTACAAATCATCGAGGAAGTTTTTCACAGCCTGTCCCCATGTTTCGGTCGCCTGTATTGCGCTTTGCTGCAGACTGCGTGCGGCCTCCGTTACCTGCCAGAGGGTGTCGCTTGCAATGATGGGCGTCGATGTGCGATACGAACTACCGCCGGAGTTGCGGGTCATCGCCTCAGGTGCGTATGCCTGGCTACCGATACCACGGAAGTCAGGACCGCTGCGCTGCGCAGAGGCAGGCGTCACTGTAGCCATCGACGTTGCTGACTTCGCCGCAGCAGCGGAGGGCACGGTGCCAGCACTGTACGATCTGCCTGTCTGTGCGACTGGCGACGAGGTCGGCACACTCGTCTCGTCGAACAGATCGCCATTCACGTTTTCGGAGCTCTTGCTTATGAAGGCAGTCTGGCGCGGCGCCTGCGGAACTTCCCGAGCGTCGTGTTCGAGCGAATCTGGGTCCACCGCGCGGGTGGCGGCGGCGGCCAGGTCTGCCTGGCGTTGTCGCTCCATTTCTGCCTCGGCAGCTTTCCGCTGTTCTGCCTCACGGTCGTACAGCAGCTCTTCTGGCACCGGGTCTGTGCACTCCTCGATGCTCCCCTCCACTCGGGCGATGGCGCCGAAGCCCTTTTTTTTCCCCTTTGGGCCAAGCCCTGCGCCACCTCCGTGTTTCTTCGCCCCGAGTCCTGTGGATTTGGAAGAGATTGCCACGATCGGTGCCATCGTCACAGGGCTGCTCTGTGCCGTCAAATCGGGGCTGGCAGTGGAGGGAGAGGACAGGGACGGCGCGGCAGCGGCAGAAAAGCTGACTGACGTCTGCGTAGCATTCTTGGGAGACGTTGGCGACATTTCCTGCACCGGCGCTATCCCCCCGTGCTGTGTGAAGTCGTTCACCGCTTTGTCAATGATACGCTTGTATACTGCAGCAGCAGGGGAGTCGTAAAAAGACTTTGGGTCTATATTTCCATGTTGTTGCAGAAATCGCTTCGCCTTTCCGTTGCCGCCGAGTGCAATGCGCACCGCTTCGTGTGGGCGCCAGCTGTCGAGCTCCACGGACTTCATGAAGGTTATATGTACCCCCATACCACGATGGCGTCCACAACAGTCCATACAAAGGAAGATGCCGTACGTCACGCTGCACCAACTCGGATTCTTCTGCGGGCAGTCGAAGCAGACGCGGTTGTCGGGCAGCTGCCGCATCACAGCGACCAGTTCCTTTGCCTCTTCCGCCGTCTCGGGCATCTTGACGTTGACTGGACTCGCCATCGCTCTCCTCCTGTTTTTTCGTTTTTTTTTTTTATGGGGGAGGAGGAGGGGGGGGGGTGACAGGGGGTGCCGTGGATAGTAGCGCCGGCTGCCGATTTCCTAGGAGAAAAAAAAAGAACGTGGTCACTAGATGTAGTACAGGGAAAGAGAAGGAAAGCAGACGCGCTCCGGGAGACGATACCCGAACAGGCAGGACACAAAGAGGAAGACTTGTGTGTTAATCAACTGTATGTATGTATGTGCGTGTGTGTCCCAAACAGGTAGAAAGAGCGTAGAGAGATTCACAAGGCTATCCTGCGCGGCAACCATAGAGAGAGTGCATCACAGTCGTGACGCATGGGGGCGCGAGAAGGTTAGTAGTGAAAGTAGTAGGGGAAGGTGGTGGGGATGATGGGTGAAGAGAGAGTGCTGAGTGCATTCGAGGAGACGCTCACAGTTTTTCTTTCCTGTCTTCCTCATGTATCATTGCTGGTGTGTGTGCACTTTCGGGGTGAGGGTTGGGGTTGAACAGTGTATCCATTTTTTCTGCTTGCTTCTCTTTTTTTTTTTTCGTTGCCCTCGATAGAATGTCAACACACACACACACACACACACGTGCGGATCTCGCAGATGCGTCACTCTCAACCATGAGAACTGGGTGCCACGAGAACGTTTATTTGGCATTTATTTTCATCGTGTCAAGAGGTACTTGCGCTTGTTTAGAGAGGTTTGCATCCCGGCCCTCCTCGGGTGAGGTGGCCAGCGCATCGGCAAGCAGGAACCGTTGTGTGTGTGCATGTTTGTGTGTGTGGTGGGGGGGGGGGCGCTTTTGTTTCGACACATCAAAGCTCGACGATCACTTTCCCGCAGTTTTTCCGCTCAAACATCCAGTCAATGGCGTCGTACACACTGTCCAACCCTTTGAAGGTTGTCGGGTCGACATGACTCTGAATAACGCCCTGTTCATACAGTGCACAGAGGCGGTCGAAGTGTCGTTGCTCGTACTTGGCGAAGTGAGGGAGGAAGAAGGTGGATAAGGAGGCACTCTTGGAGAGCAGCTGCAATGGCAGCGGCTTGCGAGTGGAGCAGGCTACTTCGACGGAGCCGCTCTGATATGTTGAGATACAGCCGAGCGACACGATGCGGCCGTGCAGAGCGAGGCTTTGGATGACTGCTTCCAGGAGGTCACCGCCAACTGATTCGTAGGCGATGGTGATCCCACGCGGGTAGATGCGCTGGAGCGCCGCCACCGTCTTGTCACCCTCTGCCTTGTAGTTGACCGCACCATCGCACTTTAGTTTGTCGATCAGAAAGCACTCCTTTGATGGCGAGGAGCATGTCCCGACAACTGAGCAGCCGTAGACGTGCTTGAGCAGCTGAACGGCAAACTGTCCCGTGCCTCCTGCCGCCGCCGTCACGACGGCGCGCTCGCCCGGCTTCGGCTGTAGAACGTGCTCGAGTGCGATCGACGCTGTGGTCGCACTCAGGTCCAGCGGAAGGTACTCCTTTGCTAGGCGTGGTATGCGCTTGGTGTGCCGCCGCGCCGCTACTTGGTACTCTGCGAATGCGCCGTAGCTCCGCGTCACCACGGCGTCTCCGGCTTTCAAATCTTTTACGCCGCTGCCGGTGTCAACAACTTCTCCGACGGCCTCGAAGCCGCAAGCGAAGGGAGGTCGAACATCGGGCTGGTAGACACCGGCTGTGAAGTTGATATCGCTCGCATTGATGCCAAGGTACTTGTTCTTCACGAGAATTGCTTTGGGATGCAACTCAGTCGGGAAAGGCGTCTCGACAATGGATGTGGCCACCCGGAAGTGAGTGGAGAGCTCACGCGCGACAATGTGACGGTACGCCCGTGGTGCGACGACCATCTGGGAGCCCTGGGTGCGAGTGTGGCTACCTTCAGAATGTGTTCGAGGCTGTGCGGGTCCACTTTTTCTTTGTGGAAGTGGGAGGAAGAGGGGGAGCATGCGAATGCGTGAGTACACGACACGGGTGGGTGGCATTGAGGTGCGGGGACGCCAGATGATGAAGAATCTCGTCAGTGCAGAGTACCTCACCTCACGAGACAGCGTGAAGATCGCGGAGAGGGGATGTGTGTGTGTGTGTGGGGATGGAGACGTGACTCAGGGACCCGATCTTCTGCGTTGGATATCTACTACACCGTTTACGGTGTTTTAACAATTTTTTTTTTCATAGTTTGGAAAAATATTATCTTCATATGGCGTTCGTATGCATCTCCAGGATCAAGAGACGGAGGAGGGCACACACACACACACACATACACACACGAGAGAACGGGGGAGCACGATGTGTAAGACCAACGAGATGCATAACGTGGTGACAAGAATAGTTGGCGGAGGGAGGGGGCGGGGGAATCGTGAAACACTGGGACTGTACTCGCGTGTTGCCTTGTCTAACTGAGTCATTCAGACGTATTGTAGGGGTTTACCTCCCATGTCACCCACTCAGTGCGTGACGTCGAGTTGGATGGATCTTCCGTATGCGGTGGTGGCCTCGATGGCTGCTGTAGCGCAAGCGCTTCGGTGTAGTGTGACGCCAGTGTACGCACCCGCTCGGCGACCGAGTGTGGCACGTCGCCGGTATCTTCCCAACTCTGTAAGGAGGACATTAGTAGGGTCTGTGAGGCCGCTGCTGCCGCTGCCGCTGCCGCCGCACTGTTTGGAAGAGATTCTTCACTGGATACCGGCGTACCGTTACTTGGTGTCTCCGACACACAGGTTTTCGGTGCGGCCGGCTTTGTCTTCTGCTCAGACGTGTCGCTCTCGGTGTCTCCCATCAGTTCATTGGCGAGGTCTTCGAAATCGATGTCGGCCCGCGCGGCGTCGTGCTCACTCCCGTCAGAGATGTTGTTATTCGAGGTGTGTTGCAGTGGGTGCGGCGAGGCCAGTTCCTGTGACACACCTTGCTCAAATTGTAGGTTGTCGTCGCTGCGCTGCATGCTCTGGTCGTATTCTTGCATCCATTGACTCAGACGCGCCTGCAGCATCGGATTGATCATAGCGGAGAAGGCCTGCAGCATGGGGAACTGCTGTTGAGCCCCGCTGCTCTCCAGGAGCGTCCGCGTAATGTTCGTCATTGCGGGCTGAAAGACGCGGTCACCATCCTCGAACCACCGAGACGATCGACGGAGGACCATACCAACGTAGCGCACCACCAGGTTGCGCAGTTCACGACCCCACT
This sequence comes from Endotrypanum monterogeii, assembly GCA_000333855.2. Lineage (NCBI taxonomy): Eukaryota > Euglenozoa > Kinetoplastea > Trypanosomatida > Trypanosomatidae > Endotrypanum > Endotrypanum monterogeii. Next base: position 214,163 of record CM007333.1, read on the forward strand.
CCACGCTGTCCATCGAGGTGCGGCAGAGGTGCTGCATAATTGCGACGTAGAAGTGTTCGAGGTAGCGTTGGAACTCCTGTCGGAACACCCCCGCGCGGCGAGATGCCTCCTCGAATGTTCTCCCGGCACTCATCGCAACTGTTGCCTGCTGTCTCATTAGATTCTGGAGAACTGGCATGTTGTAGATACGCTCACTGAGCTCCCTCGCTTCATGCTGAGCTACACGCACCATGGCGTCCATGGAGCTCCCCGTCCCGGAGAGTCGCCGTTGCATCTGCTCCTGCAGCAATGTGCGCAGGTTTGCGAGGACACTGTAGTTTCCTGCACTGAGCTGCATCAGCTGAGGCAATCCAAGGGTTATCAGTGTGGTGCTTATTGCTTCGTTTATCCACGGCGTCTGAGTATTGGTTTCCTGAGAGGCTGCCGTAGTGTTCTGCTGCTGCTGTTGCTGTTGTTCCTGCTGCTGTTGATGTTGTTCCTGCTGCTGTTGCTGTTGCTGTTGCTGTTGTTCCTGCTGCTGTTGCTGTTGCTGTTGTTCCTGCTGCTGTTGCTGCGGCTGCCGATAGCTGTTGCGATCCGTGGTATCCGCGCGCATCGTAACCCGCTCCATTGGGAGCTGTGTAGCGAGACGCCGCAGTCTATCCGGTATTGAATCTAATTCTTCTGGGGTGCAGTGCACATGGATATGCACAACCGACGACTGCTGCAGCGAGCTCTGGGGAATCGGCATGGGCGTCGAGGGGGTGCCCAGAACTACGCCCACGTGTGGTGGGGATGCCACCGCGGTAAAATTCATTGTAGACCACGGGACGGCGCCAGCGGCAGGCGTCGCAGATTCGTGTTGCCCCGTCCCTGCTGCACTCGCTGTCGTTGTCGTCTCCTCATGACCTGTGGTTTCTCCAGTCGATAGTCCCTGAGGTGCATTATCGCGTGTCACCGAGGTCTGCGGCTGCGCCTCTTGTTGCGCCATTGTCGTTGCTGTCGCGGTACTTGTATTTGTGCCACTCGGCGTTGGGTTTATTGGTGTTGTTGTGGTGCCAGGCGTCGCCCCAGTCGTGTTACCGGCAGTAGATGCGTTGGAGAAAGCGGAAGAGATGATCCACGGAAGCTGCGAGGCCAAGGCGTTGACAGTGGCAGCGACAGAAGAGGAGGCGTCCGCACCTGCTTCTACATTTACGCCAATGCCGCTAATGCCACCAGTGGCAGCGGTGCCGTCGCCCATCGGCGGGTTGGAGGAAACTCCGTAAGAAAATGTCATGTGAGGATTGTTGCCTGGCGTTGGAGGGGTCGCTGATGGCATCGACCAGCCGTGCTGCGAGGTCTGCTGCTGCTGAAAGGCGGCAGAGATCGAATTGGCGATCGTTGAGGCCAGCGGCTGCCAGGAGAAGCCGCCCTCGGGTCCCTGGTTATGGCCGGTGTTGCCTGCTGCCATGAAGGGGAGGTGCGGCATGGTGAAGTGCTGTTGCTGTTGGTTCGGTCCGGTACTGTGCCCCTCGCCTCCTCCGTTGTTGCCGTCGACTGGTGGACGGGGTTGCACCACGACGTGAACTGTGTTGCCTTCCTCCACACCGTAGCTGCTCACGGAATCTGAGTCTTGCATCAGGCGTCCGCGATACAACAGGCGGATACTGTGCGTGGTGCTGCTGATGTCGAACATGGTGATGAGTCTGTGCCGCAGTTCCGCCACCGTGAGGTTGTCTTCGACGATTACATCGTCACGGTTGTAGGGGGCGGCGCCTCGAATTTGGATGCGCATCTGCGTGTAAGGGGATAAGTGGTGGGTCCAAAAGAAAAGAAACAAACAAAAAAAAAGAAGAGGGGCACGCAAGAGGTCCCGGCACGTAAGTGGCAATTGCTCAACGAGCTGGGGTCGAGGTGGACGAGACTGATGGCGGGGTGTTTGTGCTTGGATATATGTGTTGTGCGCGTAGGGTTAATATTTCGCTTACACACCTCGCTACCCGCACCCTCTTTTTTTCTTCTTCTTTGAAAATATGTTTATCAGATGTATGCCGGTGCGAATACTACTCTGCGAAGGCGCGTGTACTTGTGAGGGAGGGTGAGGTAACCCCTGTGCTGGGATGATCACACAGAAGACACACACACACACACACACACACAGAATTAAAGGGAGTGGATTGTGGGGAAGTAGAGGGTAACCACGCGAGTGACCACCACCACAGTAAAACCAAAAAAAAAAACAAATGAAAATATATATATTTTCGCGGGCGAGGGGGGGGGGAGAAGGGGTTAGTGGGTAAGCGTGAATGCTTGTGTACGTTGTATGTTTAGAGTGCTTGGGAGGCCTGACGGGCTAGCAGGGAGATGGGGGGGGGGAGGGGATAATGCGTACGATAAGAAACATGCCCGCGGTGCGGAGCAGTGCGTGGGTGGGTGCGGGAGAGGGGAAGGAAACACGACTAGAGGGAGAAAGCACAGGAAATACAGACCACTGCGGTTGCAGACTTATATTCAATGGTTTGTGTGTTGGTGGGGTTTCCCTCCCACCCTCCTCGGTCCTGCATCCCTTTTTCTTGTGGAGAGTTCATTCCAAACCGGCGAAGAAAGAGTACTCGGAGGCGGCGGTGGGTTCGGGGTGGGGTGGTGGGGGCATGCTTGCACGCTGGCGCTGCACCAACGTCACCAAAGCATTTTGAAGTCTACAGGGGTATGTTTTGATGCTTGAGCGTTGCAAAAAAAAAAAAAAAAAACTGAGGAGCAAAGCGGGAATACACACCCTCGTTTTGAGTTGCGGATGCCGGTGCAGTTCACCAGAGGGAGGTGTGTGTGTGTGTGGGGGGGGGGGAGATTTTAGAGACACAAGGTGCACCGAGAGCCCCTTGATCCTGCTAAATATATCGCGACACACACACTCCTTCAGTTTACCTTTTTATTGATTATTCTAACGCGAGCCTCGAGCCGTGTCCTCAGGGATGCGCGCAGGCAGGAGGGCGGTGATCGGGAATATCAGTTGCTCCATCCCCTTTGTACAGAGACTTGAACGTTGTCTCTTTACCTTACCCTGACACGCTTGTGCCATTGAGAACCTTACGTTCTCGTTAATATGAAGCGATTCGGGAACTACGGCTCTACCTGGCGATACCGAAGAGCTAGAAGGTATGTGTTCGTCATGACAGCGACTACGGGGAAGCAACGCATCAGAATGCACCACGTCAGGTTTTGCTGTACCCCAAGTCTCGGAACCGGTCGGCGCATGACGTAGCACATTTTGAAGAGGTTGGAGCGAACAACCGTGATGTTCGATAGCAGCGCCACGAGAGACGCGACTGGATAGGCGGCAGAGAAGAAAAGTATGTACCCAAACTGAATCAAAGTATCGATGAAGTCCATGTAGATTTCGGACGGGTCCAGCATCTCATCCATCTCGTTCCGCAGTAAGTCCCAGTTGCCCCCCTGCGCGCCGATTGGGACGCTCTGGGTGAACAGCGATGTGGGCCACCGTGACAACGACGCACCGTCGCCACCCCTGCTGCGGCGAAGAAGGTAGTGGGCGACTCGGTAACGATGCGTTATGAGAAACGGTATGACTGTGTCGCTCATCGTTTGGCTCAGCACTCTGACGCAGAAAATCGACTGCAGATTTGATGACAGCTCCGACATGCTGCGCCGGCCGAAGAGGATGAAGAATAATTTTGTGTATGCGTTGACGAACTCGAAGACGGCCCGCTTGAGCGTCAGCGCACGTATGTGCTCACCGCAGTAGCGGTGGTTCTCCACACATGTCAGGTATTTGGCCAGTTTTGCGAAGGTGTGGCTTAGTACAGAAATGCACACCGAGTACCCGAGTCGTGGGAGCACGGCCAATCTGGGATGCACCGTCTTATCCAGCGGGCCTCCGTCTACTGCGAGGCGCTGCAGACATGGTATCGCTAAGCGACTGGCTGGGTCGCTGACCATCCCGTCGAGGTTAAGCGAGCACACCATCAGACCCAGAGTACCGCTCAGGAAGACCGCAACAGTGCCCCACGAAAGCGGCTGCGTAGTAAATGCTCCATACCACCCCGGGTGTGCCCTGTGTAGGTTACCTCGCGGGCGGTGTGCTTCTGGCGTGTCGTGAAGACTGTGTTGAGGTTCATCCTTTTTTCCCTGGTGAAACAAGTAGTACCTCATACAGAGCATGTGGCTACGCCGCTCCCACATCTTGATGCACAGTAAGCTGCCTAGGATCATCGAAGTACTGAATAGTGGCAGAAGCGCCAGGTCGAGGTAGTGCTGTACGGTGCAGCGAACCTCCATTGTGAGTGAGAGGGCAGGAGCATGCGCTTGTGCGCTGCGTGCAGGTTGCACATCCTTGACGAACCGCGTTGCCACGGTGGTATGGGGTGCCAGCCGCAGGGAGCTCAGGATGGAAGCTAGCACTCCTAACAAGCTTGCACCCAACAGCCACCGTGCGTAGTGGTTCATCCACGCAAAGTAGATTATGACCTCCTCGCCCAAGTAGCTCGCGACCGCCTCCTCGGAGATGGTGAAGAGATCCATCAGTGTGCGGGTTGACCAGGCGGAGCACCACAGCGCTTCGCGAATAGCGTCGACATGTACAGGAAAGAGTGTGATCGTGCTCACGGCGGCAGGGATGGCGGGGTTGGCGCCACCGTGCAGGAGGTCGTTAAGCACGCAGTGCAGAAGCTGTTGCTGGTGTGCGTCTGTCCACTTTGCCGCCTCCCTCGAGAACTGTGGGTCGCTGGCGGGAGAGAGGAGACGCTGCCGCCGCCGCGCGTGCGCCTCAAAGAAGTGGTCGGATAGGCTGGCGTGCACTGTAACGTGAATAGATACCCTGTGCAAGGCTAGTGGGACCAGCTCTACACGGAAGCACCGCGGCGCCCAGAACCGCGCTGGGGTTACTGGCAGGCCTGACTCAGCTCCTGCAGCTATAAACTCTGTCTGCTGCTCCATAGCTTTCTTGTTTGCGCGGCTTCTGTGAACTGAGAGGGAGTTCAGCGTCATTGCACACCCCGAGAGAGAGGTGCTCATCACCGATTCTGCACCACACCGGCCGGCCATGGGCACTAGCACTCGCTCCGATACAAGTGCTCGCAGCACAGCGATGAGATTTTCTTCGATGTCCACCTCGGATGCCAGTTCGATACAGTGCTGACACGAAGGAGATGCAATGCCGGGGGCGGCTGGAATGATGGGCACGTCTTTTATATTGGCCTCGGAAAGTCTGCGCCGCAACCGCGACACCATGTATGCCATTTCGGCTCGCTGCAGTGCGATGGTCTTGTCTGTCACCGCCGCGATCAATGCAACAGTACTTGACAGCAGTTTATTTTTTTCATCTGCGCTGCGCTGCGCCGGAGTCAGCACACCAAGCTCCTCATGAAGGTTCTGCACAAGGCGTTCGTAGTCGTGAGACTTGTTCCATTTCTGCTCCGCCGCTCGTTGTCGAGCTGCGATGGCTACGTAGTTCGGCTGCCCGAGTTGTTGCCGTGCGTCGGCCGTGGCTGATTCAAGCTCCTTCTCGCTGACCCCCTGCCGAGTTGCTGCGGACTCTCGGTCGGCGTCGAGTAGAGGTCTCTCTGAGCCACTCTGCGCCCCCAAACGAGGCCCACGATCTTGCAGTAGCAGCAGCAGCGCTTCATTTCTCCCCGAGGGCGGATAGGTCACAATTGCTACCTTGGACGGCCGAGCAGTGACGGAGTAGGGCAAGTCACTTGAAGCTGTCTTCTTTGTTGGCTCTTTTCGCTTGCACGGCTGCTTCTGATGCTGAGAAGACGCATTTGTTGAGGAGTTCGTCGACGGAAGCGGGGATCTGCGCTGATTGAGAGCGTATTTTCTTGATTTGTGTTGGGGCCTCTGGGGAATATCAACGTCAGCCAAGGCTCCGTCTGCACGATGTGCGCGTACACTGAGTGCGCCAGTGCTTGGAGAAACTCTGGATGGTTGGATGACAGAGTGCGATGCGGTGGACGCTGTTGATGCTGCAGAAGTAGAGATGAACTTGACCGTTTTCGGTCCTGACACCAGTGTCCTTGGCTGCACTGTCGTCATTTTCGGAACAGAGGGCAAGCAAGCAGTGAGAAAGAATATTCTGTGAGCGCCGTGTCTGTGATGCGTGGACAGGTGGTGGGAGGGAATTCGGATGATGATGTATGAAACATACACACTCACATACACTTGTATGCACACAGACCCTCCCTCGCACCCACACGCACACACACCAACACACTGCGGTTGCCGGAGGTATGAATTTTTTTTTCCACAACTGTGGCTGACTGACGGCTCAATACAAGTAAAAGAATAGAGAGAAGGGGGGGAGGGGGAGGCTGCAGAAGACCATCGCTTCCGCTTATCTGCTCACATACATATAGGTAGACCTATACACATAAGTATTTATTAAGCATGCACGAAGGGGCGCGATGGCGTGTACGTGGTGTCAACAAGAGGAGGGGGAGGGTACACCCACTCACCCACCCACACACACACACCTGCACAAAGATAGTCAAAAGAATAAAAAAAATAACTGAATATATAGCAAGATAGGAATAATGTGACCCAGACACATCAGGGGAGGTTGTTTTGCGCGTGTGTATGTATAAAGCAGTGAGGCTGTTGTTGAGTACATAATGGGCACATGGCAACTCCCCCCCCCCCTTGTCCATGGGGGTGGTGGTGAGGAAAAAAAAATGAAGGGACAGAGTGGGATTTGAGGAGGGGCGAGTTCAGCTTCAGCATTCGCTGTACGATGCGCTGCTTTACCAAAGGTTTCTTCCCCCTCGCCCCGAGAAGCGTTTACGCGAGGATGAGGACATTTCTGGCGCAGATATGCCTTCACAGCGTGAAACTAGGCGCTCAGGGTGATGCGTGCACACACGCATACCGGGTTTCGCGTTCTCGGGGAACCTATGCAGCCACGGTGGTTATGGTGATACGGCGCAACGACACAACGAGGGCTCGTGTGCGTGCGTGCGTGATGATGATGATGATGTCTTCCTTTCTGGAACGACATGCATTTCGGCGTGTTTGTGTGCAAAGGGAAAAAGTCTCAGAGGAGAAAAATATGATAAAATATGTGCGGTAGGTGAAGGAAGCCGAAGACGTATCCTCCACTCACCCCTAAGCGGATCAACGCGTTCATACATTCCAGGATACAGTAGAGGACGCACATGAGAGCGGAGGGGGCGGGGGGGGGGAGGGGAGGCAGAGAGTTGCTGCTGTTCAGTCCAAGTCAAAGTCATATTTGATTTTTGCAGCGAACGTGTAGATTTCTTCTATTTTGGCTGCCACCTCATCGTTCATCCAATCCAGTTCACGCAGTAGCGCCTCCGCCTCCTTCACCATCATCTCTCCCAGGTTCAGCTGGGCCATCATGATCAAACTACCAAAGTCGATGGCATAGCGGATACGGCGCTCCCCGCTGCTGAGTCGGTGTATGATGTACTGCAGCTGCAGTGACGGACGCAACTGCTTGAACTCTCTCAATGGTGCTTCCTCATCTTCCGGCCAGTTGGGGAACAGCTGCGCGTGCGACTGTCCCGCCATACGCTTTCGGAAGTCCCCCTCCTCCTCCTCTGACTGGAAAGCCTCCTCAAAACGAGTGTGCATCCCTCTTTCGTAGTGCCAGCGGCCAAAGAAGGACTTTTCCCACTGCTGGCTTACTTGGCGGCGCTGCTGCGCTGTGGCGGAGCCCTTGCCATACACACGCGCCTTCCCGTCACTCTGCTGAGGGGATTCCGTGAAGGGCGAGGACGAGTGATCGCAGTCAGATTTGCGGCTGTCCGTGTCCCTGCACCTCTTTTCTTCATCCGTGTTGGTGCCGGCGTGCCCCTGGGGTGCCGCAGACCCTTTCTCATAGAAGGAATGTCGGTGAAATATACGCTGCTGTCTTTGGAATTGGTCGTAACCATCTCGTGCGGGGTCCCTGGACGTCCCTGAGGAAGAAGAGGTAGTAGTGCTGCTGCAGTGGCGTACCAATGTCACTGATGCTCGTTGTACAACGGCACCAGCTGAGCTCCCTCGACACACTGCCGTCGTTTTAACAGCCGTGGCGACGGCGATAGGAAAAGGTTTCAGCCCGCGACGGGCCAATATCACACGCATAGCGAGTTTTGTTTGAAGACTACAGGGCGGGCGGGCGGGCGGGGGAGGCGGGGAGAAAGGGGGGGGTGTAGGGATGGAGACTATGTGTGTGTGTGTCTGTATAGAGATCACTTGATCACGTTCCTGCAGTCATGCGCACCTTAGGTTGTACTGAGGGCCACTGCATGGCAGCTCAACGGAGACAGTGCGAGAGCACACGCTCCTATTCACACACACACACACACACACACACACACACACACACACGTACATATGTGCTTGTGTGTGTAGTGGAAGAGAGCCTCACATTAGTTTGGAGATCAGAATCGTCAAGGACGGAGCAGTTCGACTTCACGCCTCCTGCGTTACTACCGCCATATTCCACATTGCACTACGACTACCCCCCCCCCACACACACACAGACAAATACAAGCAGATGCACCCATGAGGAGGCAAGTAGTCCATAACATAGGGAGTTGATAAATAAAGCCGAGGGGGTTATAGGGGGGGGGGTCATGCCTTGAGCAAAGATGGAAGAAAACGGAAGTAAAGAAAAAAAAAGGGACAGGTGGGGGGGGGGAGGTAGACCCAGCGAGTAGGTGCTCATCCCATGCCCAGGACCGTTTGTCCCCCCATTTGTAATTGCTGTTGCTGGGTCTGGGCATTTAGCTCTCGAAGTGAAACTTTTCACTGTCGGCCCAGACCTGTGCCGTCGACCCCTGTCCGTGGACGTTGGGGACTGCGGGAGCTGAGGCGCTTATTGCCTCCCCGCTTCCGGCGTCGTCGCTGTCCTCAGAGTAGTACACCGCGGCGGCATCCTTTCCAGTCTTTCGCCAGATGGTGTCCTTCTGCCGCGGTTGATGCTGCGCGTGTTTTCCCCCGTATTCGATGTCACTGACCTGGACTACGTCGCCGGTGACCGTTGCAAACAGGAAGGCACTGCCAGAGCCGTCGGAGTCGCAGATTTCGTGGTATACGATACGGTGCTTCAGCAGCGTGTTACCGCCCATCAATCGCACGAGCGCCTGTACCACGCACATAATTTCTGTTTCTGCACGCTGGAAAAACATACTGAGGTCATCGCTGGTGGCGGTGTCATAATCCTCTCGAATGAAGTGTTGGGAGAGACGGCCCAGGTAGCGCACAATGGAGCGGCCGGCAACGTAGTCGAGCGAGGTGAAAAGAACGACAGGGATTAGGGTCTGCAACTGCGAGACATCCTTTGGCAGGCGTGCTGCAGGGTTACAGTAGTTAGCGTCGCGCGTTGCGTCAGTCATGGCCGATGGATCAGCACTGAAGTCACCAATCGATGTGTGCGACTTGTCGTTTTCCCCGCCCACCTTAACGGAGGGATTCGTCATGGAGGAGGACAGCCACTGCCGCTGTTGCTGCTGCATTCGCCGATCTCCCGTGCCGCCGTTGGTGGCACGATCAACGAGGCTCTTGATGGAGTGCCCTGCGGCCCGAATAAAGGTGTTCCAGCGCCGTGATAGGGAGGTCTTGCGCGAGCTGCGGCTGTCGTGGTACTCAGCGTAGGTAGATGTGTGCCGAGCCGGGGCAGCAGTGTCTTCTGAGACCGCGGTAGCGACGCCGCTCCACACACGCAGCGGCGGTACGGTGATGTCCTGTACATAAGGCAGCGAAAAGGGAGCAATGCTTGTTATGAATAACCGCCGTGCGTCGAAGTAGGCCGATGCGGAATCCATCGTGGCCAGAACAGAACTCATAATTTGAGCGTCGTTCATCGATGTGGTCGCGTGAACGTTCTGATTTTGTGTTGCGTACACCGCGGCATAGGCTGCGAATTGTGGCGGAACCGTAGAGAGCAGTGGGCTCTGCGATGTTATCGGTTGGGAGGTACCAACAGCTGTCACTGCTGCGGACCCAATCGAAAGACTGTTGGCGAGGTGGTTACTCGTAGAGTCTCCTGCCAGGGGAGAAGGCGTGTGTGCTTGAGTTCCCCATCGCAGATGGGGTGTGCCTTTGCCAGAAGCCGCAGCGTTCGAGGTCATGCCGTTGGTGGCGCCAGCGGCACGCTGTCCTCCTGCCGAGCTGCCACCTTGATTGCTTTGGCCGGCTTGACTTGAGTACTGCTGTTGCTGCTGGTACTGCCACAGCCCCGCGAGGGACTCCATCGTGTAGTACATACAGACGCGGAAGGCGCGATCTTCGAGCTCGCGGAGTTTTTGTGTGCCGAGACTGCTGGCCACCATGACACATCCCTCGAGTCTCAGCTGCAGGTCAGAGCAGTTCGGCACAAACATCATTTCTACTCGCAGGTTCACGACACGCATGCGCAGCGGCTGCCCAGTGCGCATCGCCAGACGACATGCCCTGTGTACAAAAGCACGCTTGGCGTCTGCGCAATATTCGTTGAGAAGTCGCGTGGTGAGTCTCATGCGGCCGGCACCAGATATAACACCGCCGACGCCTGTGCTATCTCCACCGGCAGCTGCAGATGGGGGGTCGCTGGGGTGTTGACCAGCACCGCGGCCAGCCAACACAGTCGCCCCAGGAGCACTGTTGTTCCCGGCGGCGCCGGACCGGCCACCGGTGCTTCCTAGCGTCGCATTGCTCACCTGTAGAGCTACTCCGCTGCCCCCACTACCTGCAAATGAGAAGGTGCTCGCCCGCGAGTAGCGCCGGTCCAAGACGATACGTTCCTGCCAGTCGAAAACATTGGCGCTGCCAGGGACGTACGGCAGGGTGAGCAGCACCCCGTCTTCAAAGTTCGTTGCGTCCACCATGCCCAGCATCATGTCTGCCTCCTCGACGTCGTCGATTTTGACCACGTAATCGCGTGCTTTCGTCCGCATCCCGCCGCTCGTTGTGCGCCACCCATCGACTGGCGCGTAGACATCCTCATCTGTTTCGCTCGACTCCGTCGGCAGCCACGACTGCAAAGACGCGATCGAGGGTGATGAGCGAGAGGAGCTGTACGTCGACGACGATGATGAGCGCGATGACGACGACGTTGAGGAAGACAAGGCACTCAATTGTGGCTCAGCCGACGTGGCACCACCTCCCGCGACGCGTAGGAGACGCGTGCGGCGGTGTTGGCGCCGTTTCTGAGTTTGTTCAGCGGCAACGGGATCTATTTGGCTGCTGTGCAGCGATTCACTTATTACTACTGAGGGCCAAGGGACGTCTTTTGCTGAGGAGAAGGGTAAGGAGTCACCCGACGACGACGACGACGACGACGACGACGTGTTAGACTTTCCGCGCCTACGATGGCGCCTGCGCCGTCGATGGTTCCTCCGCCGCCGCCGGCGGTCGTGCTTGTGCCGCTTACACGAGGAGGAGGAGGAGGAGGAGGGGGGAGGGGGGGGAGGAGCTGGTGCGTGTCGATGAAGGCATCGAGCAAGTTTGTGCGGCTGCGGTGGCGGTGGACGCCTTTACGCTGGCTGAGTTGAGACCACGAGTATCACTGACAGATTTCCCACTGCGCCGCCCTGCTGCTGCCACCGCTGTCAACGGCAGGAGACCATGAGCGCTTGTCATCGCAGACGCTTGCGCAGATACAGGGGGCTTCAAGGAGCAGCTGCTGGAGGACGATGTGGACGAAGAGGAGCTGCTTCGACTACTGCTGCTTCGACCGGCGTGTGTGTGGTTGCGGCGACGTCGACGTGAGGCGATCACGTCACGAAGCTTCACCACACTTTCCTTGCGTGCAATTTGTGGGTCCATCACTGAGACCCGGGGCAGCCGGGGTACAGACAAACCTTCTAAGCGACAGCCCGATCCTGTCAGCATGCCGACAATGGCGTCTTGCCCGACAACGATGGAAACCCGGAGTGAGAAGCAGGCGTTCAGCTGCTGCAGGCGGAGGTTGAAGATGAGCTGTTTGTGCAATGCAAACTCAATGAAGGGGAGTGCCTGCGATACTGCCATGGCAAGCTCCACGCCCTTCACATTCGCCTTCGGCTTCGACACGGCCACCTGCACAAGGCGCGGAGGTGCTTCGCAGTTGAGCTCCACTGGCAACGTGCATCCAGCCAGAACCACATCTGGGACGCGCTTGCTATGGCAGATGCTGCAGACATTGTGCATTAGGAGATCGCCGACTCCGCTGGCAAGGAGGCCGTGTCCTCTTTTCCGACGCGGTTCTTCATAGATGTGCAGAAGGGAACAGTTGCGCTTTGCTACAATGCGCTCCTTCTGCCAGCGAAACAAGTACTCGGGACCAGCGCGCATTGATGCGGCGGACATGTCCAGCATCACTGCTGTGCCGTACAGTGAAAGCAACACCACGTCTTCGTGATACTGTGTTTCTTCTTCGTAGCCGAGCACAGTATTGCAATGAAACGCGCGGGCATTGGCACGTAGCTCCTCGCGCAGCTCCATCCACCACGCGTCGCGCTCCTGTGAGATTATCTGCCGCGACTTGACCCGGGAAACGATCTTGACGGAGCGGGCGCATATGTAGCCGCCAATGTGGTGAATAGAACCGGCAGGAAGGTCCTTGACGGTGAGAAGAGAAATAATAACGCGGGCCGGCGGTCCACCACCCCCACCCCCCGCTGCTGATGCTGATGCTGCTGCTGCTGCTGCGGCTGTTGTGTCAGTAACGTTGTTCCTCATCAAGTTCCCATGGAAGGGTATTGGTTTCTGCGGCGTGAGCGCCTCAGAGGACAATAGTGTGGCAGCGTCCATCGAGCGCGCCATGCAGCCATGGGCCGTAAACGTGGGTATGCCCCGCACATTGTTGACGAGGGCGGTGTTCACTTGTGAGGCTTGGTGCGCCGTAAAATTTGTGCCATGCGTGCCAGGCAGAGAAGAGGCTAGTGCAGCTTCTGTAGGCTCCATCGCAGCAGTCTCGTGCTCAAGGGAGAGCGGAGGCACGCCTGAGTCACTTGTATGCATCTCTGATACTGATCCCAGCGAATGAATCGCTGTCGTCCTGACGGGCTCCAGGCTCGCATAAGGCGTGCTCACCTCTGACATCACGACTGAAGCTTGGTTGTGCGGCTCCCGTGCCGAGGTGCTGAGTGGTGACACTGGAGGCGGCAGCAGACGATCGCGTGTGGTCATCAGGTCAGAGGATGCGATGAGAGTTGGTGGGGAAGGTGATGGCGGTAGCATCGGATTGCCAGCTATGAGGTTGTTTGCCGAACTGGTCGGCCCTGATGGAGTGGCCTGTGTGAGGGCTGCGCTACTGACGTTTAGGGGCCCTCCTCCGCTTTTCACGATTGGGGACATGTTAAATGTCGGTGGGAGAGAGGTGCGTGGCTGCGGTGGCGCCGTTGCCAGCGATGCACGCGGGAACTCTGCTTGGTAGGCTTCCATCATGTTCGACTGAATGTAGCGGGACTTGCCACGGAACAGCGCTTCCATTTTGCGTTGATCAACGTATCGCACGCGGGAAACTAAGCAGGGTGTGCCATAAGCCCGCACAATAATCCCGTTGGGCTCCATGTCAAACTCTTCCACATACCCCAGCACCGCATTGCATTGAAGCTCGACCACCTTGCGTGCGAGCTGTCGACGTACCTTGCCGCTCAGTTTGAAGAGTTGGATGACGCGGGCGTCATTGATGCTACGGCTGCTACGCAGGTTGGTGAAGCGCACGTGCTCAGGGTCCGCCTTGACAATGAGTTCCTCCATCATGCTATGCGTGGACTCCACGCGAAATACCGCCGGGTCAAGCCGCCAGACGCTAAACACAAACACACCTTCTTCCTCCGCTGCAAGTGTCGGGTGATCCACGCGGGCTGCCCGCAACGGGTCCAGGTCTTGCTCTACCAGAAAGGGAAAAAGTGAGGAGGAGGGAAGAGGCGGCGGCATCGCAGTGGTCGTGGACTTCTCCGCTGCCGCTGCGGCGGTGACGATGGGTGGCCCGGGGAGCAAGAGGGAGGAGTCGTAGGGGGAAAAAAGTGTACTGGAGCCTAGCTTCAGATTGGCAGAGCCGTTGGGGGCGGTGATGCTGAGGTTGCTGCTCACCATGTGGACGCTTACGTTCGTGAGGGCTGTCACACCAGTGCCCGTGTCATGGATTCCACCACTGACGGAGGAGGCCTGCTTCGGCGACTTGTAGGTGCCACGGGCACCTACTGTTTGGGGTGAGAACAAGAGACGCTTGCGTTGCTGCTGGGGATGTCCAACACCCGAAAGACAGATACTCGCACTGCTGTTGTTCACGGTGACACTGTTCCCCAAAGTGGTGTACGGCTCAGCGAGGGGGCACCGTGAGCTCTGCTCAGCGCTGTTGTTGAGGTTGCTGCTACTGCCCTGAGTCGTCGGATTGGGACCGGGCGCTGGTGGTGACACTGTGAAGACGTTGTTGGCTTCATTTGCTTGGGGGTCAGTACTCGGATTGTGGCTGTTGTCGCCACTGCCATCTGGCGCGGTGCCTTGTGGGGACCAGAAGCGTTCCGAGACGCGAGGGTCAAGTCGGCGCACGTTCCGCACGGGCAGCGCTGGTGCTAGTGGGTTCTCAGCTGCATGGAACTTGATGCGGATGGTAAGCCGAAGGTCACCATGAAGCCCTGCATCGGAGTCAAGCAGCGGGAACCACCCAGACACTACCGGGTTGGCGCGGTAGATGATGCTGTTGCAGTCCAGCAGCACCATACCGATAATGTCGTCGCGGCTAATGATGTCGTGATCGTAGACACGAATCTCCAAAGGGTCCTCCTGCAACACAAGCAGGTCAGCCGTGTCGAAGCGAATGTCATGTTCCCATACCGGGTTACGGGTTCGACGTGCTATGTCAGTGGTATGCTCCATGTCGTCAAGCTTGACCACGACGTATGGGTCCGCCAACCCGGTCGTACGGTCCATGATTGGGAGGTCCCGCGCTTCGTGAACGGTCACTTTTAGTGTCGCCATATTGTGCGATAGGGACAAAAAAAAACGCAACAATATATATATATATATTTTTTTTTGGGGGTGCGGACCGTGGACAAGGGAGAGCGCGCGTGTGTGTTTGTGTGGTGCGCTGAGGGTGCCGACGTGGAAGATGCACGAATAGGGAGGATAAGGGGCGTGGAGAGAAGAGGACAAGAGTCTTTCCCCGCTCACACCTCCTTTTTAAATAATTATTTGTTGCTGTTCCGCACCGCTGTTGCTGCCATAGAGGATGCGCCGATCAAGGCGGTATTGGGGTGTGAGGACGGGGGAGGGAGACGATCATGGTGACACCGATCCCCCCCGAAAAAAAAAAAATCAGTATGATCGTCAGGGAAATCAACAACAAAAGAGTGTAGATAAAAAAGGGAACAGGTTGTGAGGCTCAGTAAAGACGGGGAGGGAGGAGGGGGGGCAGACAATACTTTGAGAGGAATGCCCCTGAGGTGCTCAGCGGTTTGTATGCATGGGCGTCGCATGCTTGTGAGCCCTCGTCTTCCGTCGATTAACCTTCACACACACACACACACACACACACACAGTGCGCTGGAGGATGGGTGGGGCTCGGTTGGCTCTTTTCATGGCTTACAGGGAATCAACAGGATGGCCGAGCTGCAATAACTTATTCCACAGGGAAAGGAGCTGCACTCCGAAGCAGATATTGGGTTGCACTTGATGACGGGCCTGCACCAGCGCACTCAAGATGCCGTGGAAGACCTCCGTAGGTGCTGCCCCGGCTGCCACAGCCGCGCGCAGCTGTTTGGCAAACATATCCATGTAGAAAAGCATCACTACGCTGGGGCTGCGTGACACGCCGAGTTGGCAGTGCACGACGCAAGCAGGGTCTTTCGAGACCTTTGGAGCGCTGTGACTCGCCGCGGCACAGAGGGGCAGCTGCTGGAGGCTTGGTGCCAAGGACTGGGGTTCCTCGAGGTGGCCCGCGAGTAGTTGGCACAGTTCCATCACATGTGAGTTCGTGAGAGTCGGTTGGGTGTAGGTTGGTGCACTCGAGCTGTGGGATGCCAACACTGCTGACGCAGTACACCAGGTGTGCAGCTTGGCAAGGGCATGCGTGGAAGGGCCCAGAGGGCCACCGGCTACGTTTTTACAGCCAACCACCGCTTCAATCAGCGGTGTCGTGAGGCGGCGCACGCGCTCCAGCCGAGTCGCCTGCGTGTCCTCAATGCAAAGCACCACACCATAAATTGGGACGTCTATAGTCCACTCGTGGAGAGCCGAGGCACACTTGCCAAGGCAAGCAGCTTCACCTTTGTGTCTTTCTGCAGCGAGGTCATCTGCTCGCTCACCAGCCCCTCCTAGTTCGGTGGAAGGCTGGTCGAGAAGTCGCTGCAGCGCTTCTGTAAGTTGCGCCAATTGAGCGAGACACTCCCTTTCGTTTTTCTTCACGCACGCGTCGAAAATTTGCAGGGCACGCGCAGCGCAGGAGCCGGGGACTGCTTCCGTAGCCACGCTCCCGCTCGTGTCGCTCTGCGTTGTCCTGCCGTGGACACTGCTTACCGATGCAGCGGTCTCACACACCTGAGCGTCCAGCGCCAACTCGTGTATCAGGGACGCGGGAAGAACAGAAACAGGTTTCGATTGCAAAACAATGCGGCACGGTATGGCGTGGAGGCCGGTGTCATCCCCAGCTGACGCATGATGCGGACTCTGCCCTGCAGTATTGCTCACACACTGCACGTTGTACACAACATCTGGCGCGATTTCCTTTGATGCCGAACTCGCAGTCCACCACGGCAGCTGCGCGGCTTCCTGAAAGGCACTGTCATCGGTTGAGGCGGGTGCGTGTGCCCCCTTGTTGGCCTGTTTTTTCCTTGGGTCTCCACGGAGCGAGAGCACCATTCGCACAAAGACTGCAGTGTCTGTTGTTACTGGTGCCGAGAAAGGATGCACCGCGCTGTCTTCCCTCGCCGGTGTCGCTGAGACCTGCGAGGGAGCGGCTGGAACCCCTAGAGTTTGCAGGAGAAGCTCGCGCTTATGCGCCAACTTCGAGAGGGAGAGAACACTCGTGAGAAAGACACGTCCCATGTCTGGCCGGCAACCCGGCATGAGGCGGAGATCCTGAGGTGTGCTGTCGTCGCTTCCAGGCGACTTACTTGCAGCGGCGAGGTCGTTGATAAAATCCATGACGGCTGGCGTCGTGTCGCAGAGTGTCTCGGTGTGAGACATGACACAATCAACAACCGTCGCGATTTGTGCTTTTCTTTGCATTGCGATAATGGGGGAGGAATGACAGATACTTTAACGTTCGCCCGTTGTCATGCACAGCACACGCATGCATGCATGTCAAAGCGCTTTTGAAAGTTTGTTGGGACTCTTGCATTCACTTCCACAAAGAAGTGATGGGGCACCCCTGAAATGAGAAAGAGGGAGATGGGGGTTCACAGATAATGAAGGGGACAGTTGATGTGTTGAGCTGTGGCGCGTGGAAGCCACCTCTTCTCCTTCCTTGGGGGTCGCCGCCGCTATTCTTCCGGGGCCTTATACGGAGACGGTTGTAACCAGCAACGTGGTCAGACGCCTTCAACGAAATGGCGGCGGGGAGGCGTTGGGGGAAGTCAGAGCACCCCGCAGACGCGATATAAACCTCTGCCACGTATATGATACCGGTCACAGTGTCGGAGGAATGATTTGAGGGTGGGTACGGCGCGGTGCCAGAGGTGGTTGTGTCCCATAAGACGGAATCTGCGCCTCGGCTGCGCCTGTGCATCGCTGGCTGAGACGCTGCGCCGTGGGGAGGGGGGCGGGAAGAAGGTGGTGTAGGTGGTTTGACTCACATACCGCATGGTAGGGTTCATGGGGACTTATGAGTGCATACCAACATCACTTTGCCTCACAGATGTAATATATAAACATCTACAAAAAAATTATTGTGTATCGCGAAGAAGCAGCAGGGGTCACAGGGTAAGGGAAGAGGAGAAGGTGTTGGTGGTGTGTGGGGCAGACTCCGCGGTGTTCCTCTCCCACTAAATACCCACACTATTTAAGCGGCTCAATAATGTATTTGTCTTGCATCTCTCTTGTGTATGTTTTTATGCGTGTGACATAAAGTGCCGAAAAGTAATAATAAGGAAAGCAACATTCATAATACACTTCCACACACACACACACACACACACACACAGAAAAGGTGTGTGTATATGTGTGTGTGGGGGTGGGTGGGGGGTGGATGGGACGGAGTAGAAGCAGCCTATAAAAGAGTCCTTTTTTTCTCATCATGTATATATATATATATATATAACAAACACACATGCTCAAAATGCACTCGGATGTGTGTATGCGGATTGTGTTCAACCCCACAACCGTAATTAAAAAAAAAAAAAAAGATGGCGGGGAGGGGCGGGAAAGGGAAGTAGGGGGGAATAGTTCAGTGGAAAAAAAAAAACGGAGGGGAGGGAGCAGAGGGGAAAGGAAGGGGGCGGGGGAGGTGGCGCGTCGTGTGGCGCTCGAGGCGGTTGTGTCGGAATTCGACCTATTCCATTCATTCCCCCTCCCTCCCCGACCCCATTCTTACTTCCTTTTGCTTTGGATGCAAAGGGAACCTTTTCTTTTCCATGCATCAGATGCCTAGGTATACAACAAGGCGAGGCTTTATGAAGGGCTGTATATGTTTGTCTGTGTGTGCTGCAAGGTGAGGGGCCCTGATGCTTCCCGAAATCTCCTGTTTCCCTCGCTCAGGTCTTCGCTACCGCCTTCTTGGACTTCAGTTCTTCTTCGTGTTTATCAACAAGAGAGGTCCATAGTTCTTTCACCTCAGGATGGCGCTCCAGGAATAGGTTCCATAGAAACGCCCTCCCGCTCACCGGCTCTGAGATATCCTCAGGTCGCACCGAGGGCACACGCTTGGCTGTGTCGTCCGGGTCAATGACCGGGTTGTACCCGTCCTTCACAAAGAAAGGACTCCGCAGCGCCTCCTGGATTCGGATGCGTGCCCGCGGGTCCCAGCGTAGGCAGTCGATGATGAGGCGCACCTCATCATCATCTTCGTCCCCATAAGGGCTCCGTAGGATCTCCGCTAGGCTTGGTGCAACGGTGCACGACGTTGGTGCGGTCTTGATCAGTTTTTCGACTGAGTGGATGAACAGCTTCTTCGTTTCGTCGTCGCGATACTCGGCGATGGAGCGAATCGCGTCTGCTGACGGCTCGCCCAGAACATGAAAAATGCTCAGCAGTTGTTGTCTGCCACCCATGGAGGCAGTGTAGAAGAGAGGCCGACCAATCATCATTTCTGCTGCGATGCAGCCGATCGACCACACATCCACACCGTGGAAGCTGTCGTGATCGAGAAAGCCCATCGAGTTATTGCTGGCCACTGTCAGTGTCTCTGGGGCAGCGTACCACTGGGTGCAGTTATCTAGAACGGTCTGCACACAGTTGGCCGTCGTGTTCAACCCGACGTCGCGACCCTGGCCGAAGTCGGTGATGCAGGTGCTGTAGCTGCGGTTCATCATGATATTCTCAGGCTTCAGGTCGCGATGTATTACGGGGCACAAATGCAGGTAACCGACACCGCGGAATATTTGGTAAAGAATGAATTGACGGTAATCACGTGAGAGGGGGTGAAGAGGGGCCTTTGTCAACGGGCAACACACAGGGGTTCCTCCCACATTGTCGTCCTTGCCGCTGCTATCTAGATCGTCTTTTGGAGTTGGTGTATTGACGTCGGTGGGGCAGTCTTGTGAAGAGGACACACCCATTTCTGCCTTGTCACCTCTCTCCTCTGAACCTCGGCGAGAACTAGGCTCCGTCTTTCGGTGTTGTTCTGATGCTGTCTGGTCTGTATTGTGCATCTCTTCTTTTTTCTTGACGCGCGACGCCTGCACAGCGGAGGGGGTGTTACCGGTATCTGAGTTCATTTCCGCGCCTTCGGCTGCAATAAGGTCCATCCGCTTTACCCACGCCGCGTACGCCGGCGCCAACTCTTCTCGTGTCACAGTGACAGAGTCGAGCACCTCGCGTAGTGTGTAGTCCATTTTTTTCATCACCACATAGACGCAATCGAAGCTGTGCTGCAGGCGTAGAATTGAGTCGTACGTCATCATATCCACACCTCCGAGAGGGATAAAGAAGTCTGTTGCCGACATGACATTATCGTGCTGGAACGCCATCATGAGTTGTATCTCACGGGTGGCGCTCAGCCACATCCGCGGTTGATTGTACTCAAAGAGGTGACGCAATTTTTTGACCGCAACCAAGGTGTGAGTGTCGTACACGACTTCTCTCTCCTCGGGAGATAGGGAGGTACTCATGTACTCGGGCGGCGGATTGATCTCGAAGGCCTCCACCAGGTCGTTGTCTCGGGCGGAACAGACGTAGCCATAGCTGCCTTGTCCAATGAAGGCTACGGCTTCGTAGCGGGAGAGCAGCTCGAACAGCTCCCTCGTCTCCTCGCCGTTCTCATTGAATGCTATCATGCACCGCTTCGAGGCGAGCGGATGTCGCAGCATGGTGGTCGACGAAATCTGTTGCGCCATGAGTTAAGCTCAACGGGGAGGAGGGGGGGGGGCGGGGCGGGTTCTATATCAATGCACACACACTGTACGCTGTTCATACCCTTTCAGACACCCACACGCATGCTCTCCCTCTCAGTCTCCCCTCCCCGACGCCACCTCTTCTCTTTATATATAAATATATTTGTGTGTGTATATATATAAGTTGTGCTCACTACCTATACTTTCGATACTCGTGTCTTACGTCAAATATCTTATGAGTGGGAGGCACGCAGGAAAAAAAAAATATATATATAAAAGGTAGGGGTGGGGGAATAGAATGAGGAAGAGTGCGTTCACCGTTGCGCAGAGAGACCCACTCATAGGCAACATGTTCAAGCATCGAAAAACAAAGTATAACATTTTCAGTGGCGGTGTGGGGTCGTGTTGCTGTTATGCTTTGTTGTTGTGGGGCGTTTCTTTTTTAAAATTTTCTCGTCGAGTTCTGTGCCTTCACAGATCCCAATCGAGGGTGTACTATTGGAGGAAGCGGGGAGTCACTATGCACGCACAAAAAGAAAATATACAGTGCCGCACATTGTCCCTCTCCCTCCCTCCTTTTCGCTGTGATGCAGTCGATATGTTCATCACTGTAGAGGAGAAGCATACTCTGGAGGGATGCAAAAAATGCCGTACCCATATATATATATAAATGTATATTTTTAAAGGCTCCTTTCATTAACTTTCGTCGTACGATGTTATACGGCAGGGGTGCAGTTCCCCTGGTGTCTTCACCTCATGCGCAACATCGCGCCGGCGCGTGTGTTTGAGATGACCTGATGTCATCATTCGTCATCGGAAAAGCTCACACAGACGAAGGGTCGAGGACGTGGGTGACATGGCGTTGCCGCTCTTTCCATGTGTGAAGGAATCGCTGTCTTTTGCACTCGTCTCTCCAAAGATTGATGAGGGCCAAGCATCCGAAAAAGCTCGACAGGCGTAGCAGAGAAAGCAGCTCACTGCCTCCACCGAAACTTCTGATGGGGCGGCGGCAAGAGCTGTAGTGGAGGAGGGTGGTGTTGCGTCGGTGGTACTCACCGCGAAGAGCAGCGATTGTCGCACCTCTGCCGTACCATTCAGAGGATGTTTCCGTGCGGGGGCCGGCGCGGGGAGGCCACAGACGCAGCACATGGCAACGGCTTCATTGCTGCTGGGTTCTTCTGTATGCATCCCATGTGAGTCACGATGCACCGGCGGAGGGGCGATCTGGCGCAGGTCATCGCGATTTTGTTGCGCTGTTCGACTTGGAAAAGCTTTCCTGCGCGTCTTTCCTGCGGACTGCAGACTTCTCACTCCTGCTGCTGGGTCGTCGCGATCGGTGTGAGCGTCCAGGGCATGGGTATCCACAGTGCCGGACACGAGCTTGCGCATTGCAGCAGGGTGTACCTCTAGTTTCTGTACTGTGTTGAGTACGTTGAAGATCATCGTGCGGTACGATGCCATCATGGTCAGTACAAACCTCTCCAGGGTGCGGTGGACAGAGGGGGCGGCGGTGGCGGTGCACAGCGCTGGTGTGTAGTCACAAGAAATACCGCATAGTCGTGTGTACATGATCGTTTCTCTGGGCAGCATCGTGCGCAGGGGACGAAGACACACGACTTCGTGCGTGAATCCACGGAATCCGGCGCCGTGTACGACGCCCTCGCCACCGGCACCCGTCACAAGCGCCTCGAGCGCTGCTGTGGCGCACCGAACCGCATTGCTGCCGAGAAGCAAGTGCGACCATGTTTTCGAGCTTGTGTCTGTTGGCAACGTGTGTGCATCGTCTCTGCGAGAGAATTCTTCGCCTGCCGCGCTGCCAGTTACAGCAGCAGGATCAGCTTCGCGCTGAAGGTATTCCGTGCACACGCGCTGCGCAGCACGGCAGAGCGTCTGTTGCCGCACACGGGCATAGAGAGCTTCGCGGTCGCCCAGCGACAATCTACTGGCATGCAGGGAATGGTGAACCTCATGCACATAGCTGTTCGGAAGAAAGTCACTGTAGTGAAATACGCGCATCTCTGCCTCTCCGAACATGGCTGCCGTCGTCTCACCGCCCACTTTCGTGTGCCGTTGCATCGACTGCGGCCATGGCGATGTTTTAGAGTCATCGTCATTCTCCATACTCAAGGGTGGAGCACACGGGACCATTTCTCCCTTTGCCGTGACGCTGTATTTCTCTTTTTTTTTCTTGTGTCCAGCAGAGACCTCGTCGTGGCAGACCCAGCGCGGTGGCTGCTGCTGGACGTACTTGCGCAGTGTCGTGAACTGCTGCATCATTGTTGCCCGAACTTGCTTGATTGCCTCATGGCGACCACTACTTTCATGCCGTGAGAAGATCTTAGAGGGTGATGAGGATGATGGCGGCGGTGGTAGCACCAGTTCATCTTCGCACAAGTGGAACGGTAACAGTATCAGGCTAGAGATCGACGATGTCCCCACGGTGGGTACCTTCCTCTGGGGAGTTTGTTGCCAGTGTTCACTCTCCCTACAAGCATGTTCCTGCTGTGCCGGTTGTTGTCGCTGCTGCTGGCGGCGAATCTGCTCGTGCGCCTTGTGACGCATCTGGCCCAGCTCGTACAGCATCATCATCGAGTTGGGGCCACCTGACACGGCCACAGCAAGCGGCATGTCACTTGGCACTCGGCACTGCTGAAGGATGTTCTCTCGCACCACACCGGCGCAGTAGGCGAGGAAGCAGTCCGTGCAGTATAATTTCGATGGTCCATCGCGGCTAACCACCGTGCCGATACCCTGCTTACACTTGAAGCATTTGTTCATCCTATAGAAAGCAGCAGTGTTTGTGTGTGTGGTGGGGGGGGAGGGGGGGATTGTACGGGTTGAGCTACCGACAGCAACAAGTGATGATAAGAAACTGCGTCATTTTCGTTGTGCACGCACACGTATATGTGGTTAGAGCGACGGTTGGGGGGGGGGGAGGAGGTGGGGATGTGGTGACAGAGGGAGGGGAAGGCCCGCACGCAGGCGGATTGCCTTCGCCGCGCCCACCGTCCTGGTTAAATCATTCGTTGCCACTCCAGGGTCCACGCGCTGGAAAATAGTGTGACTGCGAGGAGGGTGGTGGTGGTACGTGGCTTCTCCGTCGCTGCCCCTGTAGTCTTCGCGTCACATCTGAGGCCCCTCCGCGCTTAAAAAAAAAAGAAAATTATCCCTTTTCGTCGCAGTTACAGGTCATATTATCAAACCGTACAAGTGGAACCCCCCCCCCCCCGCCTCCCCATCACCCCTCTTGGGGATCATCCCGTTGGTCGCGGCGGCAGCAGCGGTGGGATAGGGATAGGGAGGGGGTTTATTGCCGTCGTGGTGGATGGACACAGCTCGCTTAGCGACAACGAAGAGGAGACCCATAGAGGGCGAGCAACCATTTGGGTGACAGTTACATCAGGAGCAGAAACAAAAAAAACGAGGGAGGAGAGGGGGGGAACACGACTTGGTTGTGTATCCTTCCCTCCCTCACACACAACACAGCACATATACACCGCACACACACACACACACACGTACATACGTATATATATATATATATATATATATATATATATTTATACGTATATATATACACACAGTGAATGGAGCCTGGGAAGACAGTCATGAGGAATTTCCAAGCAACTTTAAAGACAAACTGGAGATATTTTTCCCCCTCTTTCTTTCCCTCTCTGTGCGCAGCTACTTCTTCACGGCGAAAGAGGGGAGGGGGGGGGAGGCTGGTCGAGAGACGCAGTTCTAAGGGTTTAGTGGGAGGATAGGTGTGTGTGTGTGTGTATTAAGGAAAAAAGAGAGAAACCTCTGATACACAGCCATACATAGGGGTATATACACACATACACATACACACACACTGCAGTATTCACCTGTTCGACTCTACCGGCAATGTTAAAGATCATGTATGACGACACCAGGCTTGCGTCTTGTCTTTTTGTTCTTCCGATTACCCTTGAGTTCCTTGCTGGCATTAAGCAACGCGGCGTGACGGTCGACTGCCTCGTGAGGTGGGGCTACACCGGGGACTAACTCCAACGCAGACAACGTCTCGGCTGCCACTGCACAGTCTGCAATGACGCGACTCGACGCTACAGGAGAGGGGGAAGCTGTTAGCGTAGTTGTCTTACCATGGAGAACGGGTGCGGGCAACTGTGCGGGGGTAGGTAGCACATCTGCTGCTGCTGTTGCCGCCGCAGCCGCCGCCGCCTTCTGTTTCTTCAGCTGGCGTGCCTGACGTGCCTGCCTGCGTCGCAGCGCTACCGCGGGTTCTTCCAACTCACAAAGGACATCGCGCACGCCTTGCTGCTGCGCGTGCTCATTTAACATAGCAGGTGATACAGTGGCGAGGTGTGCGAACACTGTATCGACAAATTTCCACTGTGAGTAGTGCACGCGGTATGTCACCGCCCACGGCCGCGCCGTCCAGGGTAAGTACCGACCAGTCGTCTCACTGGCAGACTCTGCGGCTGCATCTTTCGTGTCGGCCCCTGCAGACAGTCGCCTTGACCGCGGCGCTGATCCGCCCGCACTGCTGAAGAGTGCCCATGAGAGGCTGGTGCGTCGAAGCATATCTCGCTGAACACGCTCTAAATCTCAAGAGGGAATGAAAGGTCGAGGATGCATACACACCCCAGCACAGAGAGGAGAAATGGGCCGGTGGCGGTGATGAGGGGAAACGATTGGATATCCGACCTCAACACACACAGAGCAACAGCAGCAACAATCAATAAATGAATGAAAGCACGCTTTTTGAAGGGGGAAAAAAGCAATACAAAAAAAAAAATGTGTCTATGTCGTTATATCGAGAAGGTGTCCGACTTTAGCTGTCCCGTGGCAAGGGGGAGAAATTTGATAATCGTGAGGGAGGAGAGGGGGGGGGCAGAAAATAGAAAAGAGGAGAACTTCTTTTCGTGGGCGCGTGTCACAGGAGGTGGGCAAGGTGCGACCTGCTTTGGTAAATAAAAAAGGGGAAGAGGTCGCAGAGGAACCACAAACCCACACATGTGCACAAACACACACACACACACACACACACACACACACACACAAGATGCAGATATACAGAGAGAGAGGGGGCGAATGGGGAGGGGGGGGGAGGGGGTGCTGAGAGGTCTAGTGAGAGTACGAAATGAGCAAAGATGGAGGGGAGAGGGAATGAGGGGTGGGGTAAGAGGTGGACGACGCAGCACACACGCCGCGTGCGGGAGTGGTGGAGGTTCAGATGATACAGATGTGCAACAAGCCTTGGCTTCGCTCCCGAATACAGCGAGGAACGACGACAAGGGGAGGGTAGGAGCTACAATCACACACACACACACACACACACACACATACACACACGCGCGCAAAATACAAGTTGCTGCCCGAGTTGTCGTCTTAGATACTTAAAGAGAGTAGAGGATGACTAGGCTAATGACGGTGTAAAGAACGACGGGTCAAATGTAGTGTGATGTAGAGAGGGAAAAAATATGTATAAATATAAATATATATTTTTGAATTTGTACGTGCAGCTTGAAGAAACTGCTGAGAGGCCGCTGCGATGGTAGATGCAACCACCGCGTAAGTTAAGTGGATCATGTAAGTGTGTGTGTGGGTGGGGGGGGGCGGAAGTCGAGAGAGAGAAGCGGAGGGGAGGGGTGGATTGCAGAACAGTAGATGAACACGAGAGCTGGAAGAGAAACGGTGCACGACATATGCTTTCCAAAAGAGAGCTGTTCTGTTCTCTTATTTATGGGCACTGGAAAAAAAAATACATATGTGATGCTCGACGAGTATACGTACGTACGCGCGAGCACCGAAACAGTAGACTATCCCCCCCCCCCCACACACACACACAACTGCCGTTGTCCATGCCGCTTCCTCACTCTCCTTGTTTAGTTCTATACTCCATCACCACCATTTCTGTGCTGGACATAGGGCTACAAGAGTTGTAACGTAAGCAGGGAGCACGGGAGGAGGGAGGCATGTCAGGCCAGAGCTTTACCCCAAAAAAACTCAAAGCACCATCGCACACCTGCACGAGCCTTAGCTGAGCATGATATTCGTTGAACTCGCATGCATAGGCATATATATGCTCACAGAGAGGAAGAGAATGTAACCACCCCTAAAACACACACACAAACGCACAAAAAAAAAATAAATGACAAACAGTGTTCAAACAAATCACCCTTGCGGTACATCGTTCGGTGTGTCCTCATGTCGCCAAGGTGTGACCTCTTCAATAAATAATAATAGGTATTGGTTTTGCACACAGCCCCCCCCCCCCCCCTACCCCTTGGCAGTATCCACCCTTCTTTTCTATCCCGTCGTTCATGAGTACTTTGGAGCAGGGGATGGGCACGAGCCCGACGCGCCATCATGCGCACCCGCCACTCCTTTCCTCCCCCCTGTCCTCATTGTCACACCTTCACTCGTGTGGGGACTATGCGGTGTGCAGAGGACTTGAACGCACGCGAGCGAGAGTTGTGTATGTGTGTTTGTGTGTGTGTGTGGGAGGGGGGGGGCGGCGCTTTCTATGCGACACGAACATATATATATATATATATGTAGAGGGGGAGGAGTACAGAGATTTTTTAAATTTCTGGGCAACATAACTTTCAACACAAGTTGCAGCGCATCACAAGATATACAATGGGTGAGCAACGAAGAGAGGAGAGCGATGAGGAGCGGTTTGGATGTTTGCAATGGAGATCAGTCTATTTCTACACACACACACACACAAAATAATAATAAAAAGATTATATATATATATATATATATATATGAAACCGAAGACACAGATACTAGATCAGAGGAGGAAGGGGTGTGGGGATCCTATTTGTCCTGTGTTCAAGCGCGTCGTCACACAACCCATTTCGCAGGTCAGCCCTAGTCGAGCTCTCATCGAGCGAGGGGGGGGGTGCTTCTCTTCTCTTCTCGCCACGTCACTGTCCCATCGCGTCCAAGTCCTCGCAGCTGCTCAGGGACAGCTGCAAGCCAAACAGCTGGAACGCCAATGTCTCGCTTAGTTTGACGAGAAAATGTCTCGGGTACGCTATGTCTAGCTCATCTTGCAGGGTTGCCCCGGCCATCAGCGCTGCCCGGACATCCAGCAAGCCCAGGGATGACCTGCTGCTGCTTCCCTTCCAGGCCTGAATGATGCAGTGGATTGACTTGCTCACTTCCTCTTCGAAATCCCGCAGATACCGCGCCTCTTCGGCGGAGGGCCTCAACAAGTGGTGAGGCACTCGTACCAGCTGCACAGACGCGTCCCTCGCCGGGGCTGCGCTGGCGATGGGGGAGGAGGTGCGCGTACGGTCGGAGCCCTTCTGCTTCGCTAATATCTCTTTGCGTGAACCTTCGGGGCACACAAATGGGGAGCATTCGGGGGCCGCCGACACCGGAGCCGCCCGCATCAGCGAGAGCCGGCTGGCCGGGATTGTAGCGATGCGGTTCCAAACGGCCGAGTCGGGGCTCTTGGCGGGTGTGCCTGATTTTTTGGTGCTGGCCAGGTCGTTGCTATCGGAACTACTGCTACAGATCCTCGCCTTCGCGCTTTCCTTTGCCGGGCTGCCGATTGATATCGCGGGTGCCACCGGTGAGCCGGTCCGCCGCTGCCACTGCTGTGACTTCGCCGGTGCCTCACCTCTCTGCAACCTACCAGCGCCGGCGCCACTGTTGATGCCAGCCTTGGTCTTTTCTTGGTTCAAACTATAGCTAAGATGGTGCAGCTGCCGCAGTTGCTCATAGCGTTGCAGCGCGGCTCTCTGCCGACCAGAGAGCCCCTTCAGAGCTTTGTTGTCGTCCACTGCCTCACTGGGTGAGATGAGGTCCTCCCTTTCCCGCCCCGCATCGGCGTCATGACGAGAAAGTGCGGAGGTTACTGCTGAAAGCGCGGTAAGATGACTCTGTCCCTCGACAAGGAGCAGCTGCGGTAGATACTCCTGCATCCGCTGGGCGGATGGCGAGTCTTTGGTGTAGTGAAACACCTCCTTTAGCACAAAGAAGAGGCCTGCCCCGACCAAATAATTGTGGATGTCGCCCAGCTTGTCGATGCTCGGGAAGCACTGATAGAGAAAATTTTTGACAAAGTCGTAGTTGTCACGGCTCTCCTGTTGCTGCTCTGGGTCATTCGTGTCGTAGCTGGGAAGATAAATTTGACCCACGAAGGTCAGGTCCTTCGTCGCCTCACGTATCCACTCCCGCTCACTGCGCACACCGTAGCAGTCGAGGATGATGCCGTTTCGGTCCTCCACCCGCTCCAGCCTCGCTTGCTGTTCCTCACGCGTCGGCAGCTCGCGCTGCTTGGCGTCGTCAAAGGGTGTATGGCTGAAGATGAGTTGCCATGCGTAAATGGCTGCTGCGCAGAACACCCGAGATGTCAGGTTGTATGCCATGCCCCACTGCTCGAAGGGGCGGTGGAACGGCTTCACGACGGGCTTGGCGTGGTGCAGCTCGTTTGCGTCGACGACACTCTCGTAGCGTGTCGACACGGGGACAGGTAGGGTTGTTTCCACTGCCGGACTACTGCGGCTGCGCGTCCTCGTCTCCGAGTTGACTATGCCCTCGTGAGAAGATAGACCACTTCCCCTGTCGAGGTGCGTGAGGGGGTCGTCAATCAAGCGATTCATGTCGCTCGAGGGGATGAGCACTTCATATGCGCAGCAGTGGTAGCGCCGCAGGTTGGAGAAACGGATGTACAGCACACCCGCTTCGATCCAGCGTCGCTGTTGCGCTGTGACCGCGCTACCGTCTTGGTGGTTTTGGCTCAATGTGTGCGTACGAGTGTCGTCCGGGTTGGTTGGTGAGGATCCACTGAGGGACTGGTGGTGATGCGTGATGCCAACCATGCCACCGTGGGCGTCATTCATCGCGGGTGGCGCTTCGCTTTGCTGGCGCTCCTCGCCGCCGTTTGACTGGTAGTTCGCCGCGCTCCCGCAGCTGTTGTCGAGGTATGCCATGGGGGCATTCGCAGGGTAGCGCAGAGCTGCGGTGCACGTGGCATAGAGCAGTGAAGGCGGGGCGTTCAGCAAGCGGTGAATCGCTGAGACAGTGAAGCTGTTGCTTTCTCCATGGTAGTCTTGTAAGTCAAAAGTGGAGATCCCGCTGGTGGCGAGGGGTAGTGGTGACACACTCGCAGGGATAAAGGGCGCTTTGCAATCCCTTGCGCCGCCCCCGGTTTCAGACGAGCACGATGAGGATTGCGCCGTGCTCGAGGTGAGGGCGGCCGAGGATGCCAAAGCGCCTTTTCGCTGCTCTCGTGCCCGCTGGAACCGCTCCCGTGACCCGGTGCTAGACACTGTCGCCGCCTCCGAGCTCGTCTTCCCGTTCCCTTCGAGTTCGTTGCCACGCGTCTTGGCTGTTTTTTCATTCACGTCGGCTACTCCTCTGGCGGCCGCCGCGAGAGCGTCTGCTTCTCGGCCTTGCTGCTGCTGTTGCTGCTGCCTTCGCTCTTCAATGAGACGTCGCAGCCGCCGGCGACACACCCAAAGCCACAAGAACGCGTTACGCCGCGCCGCAAACACTTTTTGCCGCTGCTCCGCGTTCTTAATGTGGTGCACACTCTGCTGTTCTGCAGCGGCGCGGCGGAAGCAGCGCAGCGAGGCCCACCACACCGCGATCTGACGCGCCGCTGCAGCCATGGAGCCGCTGGGCCCCACGATATGCTGTTGTGTTGCTGTGGGAGGTTGTGGCGGTGTTGTTGCGATGAGCTGCGTGGTCACCACGCTGGGTGCATCATCGTGGCGTGGGGAGAGGAGCTCCACATCTTCTGGGTTCAAGCGCTGTGAGGCGCTTGGGAGACTCGGTAAACTCGAGGCGCTTTCTGCGGCGTAAGCATGCATCACTTTGGTTTGACTGCATAGCACATTGTCCTCCTCGTCGCCCTGTCGTCCTCTTACGGGGAGAGAATAACTGTCATTGACTTGCCCAGTGAGGGTGTGCGAGGTGCCCAGGGGCGAAGGTGACGTGGACAGTAGTTTGGCTTCGTTATCTAGGCTCCACTTCCGTGTTGCGCTAGAGATTGCAGTAGATGGCGTCGCTGCAGCCATTGGCGCCGACGTGGCTGGCGGCGGTGCGGTGCACCCGTGTCCCGCTAGGGGGCCGTGGCCAAGGCGCCCGCACATCACGGGCGATGACAAGGATTGGTGCGGCGACAATGATGATGGCTCATTCGACGCGTCACCCTGGTGAGCAGCCAGGGGCTGCAGCGCCGTCCATATCGCCCACGCCTTGATGAGATACTGCCGTTGCTGTAGCTGCGTAGGTGCGGTGGGGCTTTTCTTGGAAGCTTTGCCCTGCTCAGCAGGTGCCACAGCCACGGGCGTGGACAACGCTGGACGAGACTGGTAGATGCTCCCGCCGCCGCCACCGGCACGACCAGATTTGACGACACCGGAGTTTCCGGTTTGTTTGCTGCTACCGCCAAAGCCAGTTGTGCGTAGGGAGCTCGAACTCGCTGCGCCGCCACCGTGCGTGACCTTCGCTTTGGATGACACATCTGTTGTGGTCCAGTTGAGGTTTTTGCTTTGTGGACTTCTTGTCGAATAGAGTTCCGTGCACGTTCGCACGGACTGCCCTGCGTTGACTGTAGACGCTGGCCCCGGCAACACACAGTGTAACAGATAGGACTCTACAGAGGTGGATGTGGTGCCCGAGGCCCCCCCCGTGCTACGCGCGCTCACTGAATGCGACGGCGGGCCCGAATCTCCACCCCCATCCCCTATGTCGTCATCGTCCATCGCCGTGTGAGGGGTAAAGTGTGGGGTGTAGGGCACCGTCATCCCACTCACGCGCGGGGAGCTGCTGGTGGAGGAGCGCGACGGGGTCTCTCGACCGCTACCGCTGCTCTGCTTTGAGGACTTCAGTTTCTTCTTTGCCGCCCGCTTCACTGAGTTGGCCAGGGCTGACGCTTTGATGGACTTGGGCGGGGCATCACAGGATCGTCCGACGACGGTGGTGCTCGTCGCGTCATCTACGACGGCTGCACTGTCGCCCCCTTGTGCCATCATGGATGTGACGAGGTCGTTGAAGTACTTGGGCGGTACAAAGAAGGGCGTGCTTAGCATGTCTGCTGCCTCAAGACACACCATCGGTGTGGAGGCCGCACTTTCGGCGCCGTTATGCGTTAGTCGACGTGCTGTGGCGGCTTCCAAGGCTGTCACTGGGGAGCCGAGGGCGTCACGTACAGCACGGCACAGCTCACCAAGCTGCACTGCGACTTCTCGCTCTTGCGCACGCACGAACTCCACAAAGCGGGAGGGGGCATTACCGAGGGCTGCCGTCATCGCTGTAACTGAGGCACCCACACCGGTGACCTCAGCTTGACATGTTTGCATCCCTGGGACACTCGTTCGGTTGAGCTGCCACGGACTGAGCTGGTCCCTGCTGATGCCATTTAAAGCCAGCGCTTTGGCCAAGATCAGCTGAGGCACGACAGGAGGGCCACCGCTGTTACATCCATCAGTGGAGACGAGCGCTGGAGAGATGATGGAGCTTGTCATCGACACAATGGGAGGTGTGGATATTGGCGACGCGAGCTGCGCTGCGGTCCACGCACCTGGGAAGGGATCACTGGAGCTCTCAGCCGGGCTGAGGAGGCTGCCAGCCGGAACGTTAGAAAGAGTGGTGGTCTCCATTGGCGCCAGTCGTGAGGGCGGTGGTGGGCTGTCTTGATCGATACACTTCATAGATGACCCTAGTCTATTTTCAGGGGCTTGAGCAAGGACAGCACTGTCGCCCAGCGTGCCCAGTAGCGTGATGACGGCGCCTTGCAAATTCTCAAGGGCTTCTGAGAGGGAGGCGGCTTTGGCTGCAGCTGTCGTAGAGGGGCGCTTACTGGAGTGCCCACTTGTTACGGCTACGACTGTGTTGGATAGCGATGACGCTGCGCTGTACTGTGAGACGCTTGCCTTTCGCGGTGTAGTGTTCATGCTCGAGGTGGCGGTGGTGAGTCGTTCACCTTTCTTGCCGCTATCAAGCTCGGGATTGCCATACCCACCGTGGTGGTGTCCATGCGTAGACCCGGCGGAGCGTTGACCCGCACCGTCCATCTCACTTCCCTCTGCCGTTTCAGAAGCCGTGAGCGCCGCACCACAGGTGGTGAATATGGGGCTGGCCACGTGCAGAAACGACTGCAGTGCCAGCGCTACGGCTGTGCGCTGGTCCTTGAGCGCTCGCATGCTGTCGGCAAAGGGCTGCAGGCGCTCGGCACAGTACTTGGAGACGCGGTGCGCGTACACGTCCGTCTTGGCCGTCTCCATTCCGACCAACGATAGGGTCATCATCGGAGAGCCGCTTCCGAGTAGGCGGGGCGTGTGGTCGGCCCCGGTGTTCCCGTACTTTTGCGGCTGCTGCAGAGGCCCCTTCCGAGTGGCGAGGCCGAAAATACTTGGGCGGTTAACCGGTGTAATACGGCCAGCGCTGCCGCTACGCTTCGACAGCCCGAGTTGCGAGTTCGATGAGCCGTGCCGCGCTCCGGGCGTGCTGGCTCGCTTTGACGCGATCGCCAGTGGATGCGTCGCATTGGCGCCAAGTGATGGCAACACTGTTGCACCCGCGAGACGCGGCCGCGCCCCACCTCGCGGTGTGTGTTGCTGCTGCAGCAGAGCGCTAGGTGGTAGAAGGTGCTCTGACGTATCGCAGCTTCCATTCGAGAAGCTTGACATTCTTTTGGGGTTGAGGGTGAGCTCCTTCGCCTCTGGAGTGTTGAGTGTAGCGGAGTCCGATAGTATGTCTTGCTGGTGCTTTGCTCCTTGGGTTGAGGATAGTGCGGCGACCCAATTCATGTTCGGTTCATCACCAACCTCGGTACAGAGTTGGATGTACATGGCGGTTAGCTTCGCGTAGTCTTGTTGTGGGGACGAGCTACTGGGCGCATCTATAGGACCGGAGCTAGTTGTGTGGTGCTTCGGAGTGAGCGCGCGCGGCACTGCGCCATGCCGGCGACCTGATGGAGGCTTTGCACTAGCTGGTAATGCACTCGCCACCGCACTAAACGCGCCACTGCGTCCGCTACGGGTGTTGGCGTGGTTGACACCGTCTCTGTGACCGACGAAAAAAGGAGTGGAGCGATCCAAGCTGAAGTTGGGCGGCGACGACACACCCAACGGATGGGTTACACGCATGCTGTGCTGTGCTGGGGAGGACTGGGAGAAAGATGGTTCGTTGAAGGCAGTGCTGCTTGGGCCAACGACAGGAACGACCTGCACAGCTCCCGCTCGTGTCTTCCGCGATCGCGGGGGACGAGACGGTGCCGGTGATGGATCTGCGCGGCGACGGTGGCCTCCAGCTGCAGCCTCTCGGGTAGCAGTTGCTGGCGACAATCCGTTTCGCATCAGCCCAGTCGCCCGTCGATCGACTGCATCGCCACCGCTTGCACCTGCTCCGACTGAAGCGGCTGTTAAGTCACCCTGGCGCGACGGTGGCGCTCTGAAGGCATTGCTGTCACTGTAGGTGGGGTCTAGAGCGTCGTTCGCGGGGGATACTGTAGCCATGTATCCCAGCATTGATGCTGGAATGATGCCGTTGGAGGTCGAGCTCACTGCGGAGGTGTGCGTCCGCAGGACAGACCGGGGCCGTCGCCGAATATGGGTGCCGGAGGATAGGCGGTGGCGCGTGTGTGCTTTGGGCGCCGGCAGCGGCCCAACGTCTTGTCGAATGGACGTTGTGGGAATCATTTTTGCCTCATCCGCAGCGAATTGAGAAGACCGAAGATGACTACTGCTGCTGCTGCGATGGGGCTGACGATGGAGTGCGGCTCCCCTCGCCTCGACGTCTCTTCCCGCTGAGGGGGCGGCGGCGGCGTCGCTGCCCATGCCATCAATTTGATTCCGGCTAGGCTGCGGGGAGTCCACAGCCAGCGGGCCCCTGACTTCATTGAGGCTGTCGTACGACTGGCACACATTGACATCATCTGCTTTCTCGACGCCAGGGTATGTGAGAGTAGGTAGGGATGGTACTGCCGCCATCGACGCGCCATCAGTGATGGGTGAAGGTGATAGAGAGAACACAGTTGTGGGGCCCTGGGCGTCGCCACCGACACTTGCCGTTGTGGGGCACAATGAGGTGGCTTGAGCACCACTGATCAAGCTCTTTGAGGTACCGACGGGTGCGCTGGGCGGCTCTCGTGCCTTGCCAAGCCCACCCACGTTTTGCCTATCCGCGTGATTTGAAGCACTGTTGTCAGTCGCTAGCTGTGTACTGTTTGCAACGTTTGAGGCGTTGTCAGTGGTGTTCAGTAGCCGCTGGTTGAGGCTGTGGGTGTTATTTTTCTCACCACAGTCGCTACCGGTCCCTGGGATGAGGGAAAGCGAGACGGGGGCCCCGCTATGATCAGCGATTTTGGATTTTCCTCTTCGGTTGCTCGCTGCGGAACGATTCGGTCTGGACTCCTTGGCTTTGCGCGCCAACGCCGGTGAGGCGTCCTTTAAACGTTCCATTATGTGTGGTGTGACCCCAGGGGGAGAGGGGGGTATCTCGGGGTGGGGTGGGGTGGGGGGGTAGTACAATAGTGCAAGCAGCTGAGAGAGAACTTACACAAATAATATATATATATATATATATATATATATATATATAAACAGGTATAAACTCTGGAGAGGTACCACGAGCAACCAAGAAAAAAAAGATATGAGTGGATGTAATACACAATATCCTTTACAGACGACCACAAAATGACATACTCCGCATGAAGCAAAGAAACACACACACACACACACACACACACTTGCAGTCTTGTCCACTTTTTTTTCCGTTCTTTTCACCTCTCCTCCCCAAATGGGGAAGATTTTTGGAAAAGAAATTACCCCTGTGCGAAAATATAGATATGTGTATATATATATATATAGACAAATATATAAATATATATATATATATATATATATATTTATATATATATGTATAACAAGCTGCGTATTTCTTGGACGATATGGTTCCGCTTTGTCAGTCGTGCTCGAGTCTCCAACAATGGTCTGATAGTGTAATGTGAATGACAGGGAAAAGGCTTTACTGGTCTTCCAGCTCCGAAAAGAGATTTTCGGTGTGCAGCAAACGAGGTATGGGTATGTCTGTCTACGATGATGCGTTTGTATCTGTGTATGTGCTCACCCCGCACACTCGTTTGGCTTTGCGCTTGAGGCTTTTTTTCCTCGCTTGCCTCAGATGTGCCTTGTATGCTGAGCCTTTCTTTTTCGTTTTCTGCTCTGTGAAGATGTGCGTGCGTGCGTGGGTATACGTATGGGGGTTAGGTGCGTGTCGGTGGAGAGCTCAATGTGTGCAAAGATGTGCGCGCACACAAACACACACGCCGAGAGGTGTACTCCCTCGAACAGCAAAAGCAATATAACTATATAACTATATATATATATATATATATATATGTTTCTATCAGCTTCGTCGTGCTTCGGAGGCAGCGATGGGGGTGGGATGAGGTAGTGAGAAACAGGGTCATGCGAGTACTACATCACTAGCACGGTCGTAAAGGGACAGACAATGACAGATGATGTGCATTTGTGGATGTGTATGTGTGTGGTGACATGGTGAGGGAGGGAGCAAGCAGGTGAAAAGATCGAGAGAGGGAGACGGTGGTGGTGGTGGGGGGGGGTGGCGGGTCAAGGAAACACCACAGACACGTGTGGTATAGTAACGAGGAAGGTAGCCTCCCCCTCCCCCCCCCAAACAGTGTTGAGCAACACATACATACAACATGGGAGGAGGGCGGTCGATGACACGTGTGCCGTAGCAGGCCCCTGAGAGAATCTTTTAAGCACTGCTACCCCGCGAGACCAGGAGTCAATACTAGCGCATTCGCACTCATCTGGATGAGTGTGCTCCACATCCACATCCACTTTTTTTTTTTTTTGATTGTATCTGCTTGTATGTATATATATATAAAAGGACGGGGACGGGGGGGGGGAGGAGACATGCTTAGATCAACGTGCAGAGATGCTTCCATGCCCGTGCCCACATAGGTTTCTGTATATTCACGGCATATATGTAGACTGATTGGAGGCGCGGTGGTGGATAAAGGCGTCGCGCAGAGAATTGAGTGTTGCTTTCTGTTCATCAGACAAGAGTCGCTTCTCTTTTTCGGTCATTTCCCGAGCCGTCACACCCGAGGCGAGCTGCAACACGTAGTCATACCACGAAGCGTAAAAAGATGCCGCGGAAACCGCATCGGCGTCGATGTGGCGCGCAAACTCGTTCTGGACAAAGCGGTTGCCGAATTCCTGTTGCTCGGGGGTGAGGAGGTAACGAAGAAGATAATCATCCACGTCTCGCGCTAGATCTTTGTCGGCATCGGTCGCGGCTGCTGCAGCGCTGGGCGACGCCACTGTGGATTGTGAGGTGGCATGCACCCCAGTAACAACCGAGAGAGCTGCCTCGGGTCCTTGCGCACGTGCCATGTGCAGCGAAACCGCGACGGTTTTGTTGTGTAGGCGTATAATGGCACGGTAGAGGCGCACGAAGGCCAGGCGCCACTCGGGTGACGCATACCCCCAGTCCTGCATCTGGGTTGGATGCGCAAGACTAGCGAGGGAGAGTCGAAGGTACAGATTCGTGCTGAGGTTGACGTTGTTCATGACCGTTGCCGACGCGGCAGTCGTGGCACTGTCAGATGATCCTGCAGCTTCACTTTCTTTTTCGCGAAGTAGTCGAGCCTTGGCAATGGCACTGAAGGGACCGTAGCCAACAGATCGCGTCACTGTCTCCATGTTGATGTCGCTCTTGCTCACGTCATTGCCTTTTCTCCCACTGCTCGCTGCGTTGGATGTGTGTCGCCGCGCTGCTGTCACTAGAGAATTCACACAACGCCCAGCAGGCGCAGAAGAGTCTATCAGACTCCTGGAGGCAGCATGTAAGACCCACATATTTCGAACACGTAGGGGGGGGGGGGAGGAGTTCTGATCTCGAAAAGGGAAGGTAGCCACAGGATGTGATGGGGGTGCAGAAAGACTTGAGAAGCAAGCGGAGCAAGTGAGAGGGAAAATGAAGAGAGGCACGGTGCGGGAGAGCAAGAGCGGATACAACACGCGAAAAATGAAATAGCCGGAGTTGCATTGGGTGCATTTATCATTACAGGTCTAGTCCGCGCACAAGCATACACAGCATGTGCCAGCCGATTGTTCGTCTTGCAAGGACACAAGAGGGAGATTCACTGCATGGCTGCGATTTTTTTTTTTTTTGCGGAGGGGGGGGGTGTTGGATGTTGTATATACTGCACATACGCAAACATATTTACATGAACATGTATGTGCCATTTTTTCAAAGGTGTAGCCACACACACACACACACACACACACACACGCTCGGACAGTCGACATCGTCCATAGTTGCGATCGTGACCATGGCAATCGCGGAAGATGGGATGTATATGCGAGGCACCCGGGGGGTATCACTGCTGTGGCGCTACAAGGTCCCGGTATTGGTGTGACAGAGTGGACGTGCACGCAACAAGAAGAAGAGGGAGCAAGGGAGAGTGGTGATGGTGGGGTGGGGCAGTTCATGACATGATTGACAGTCGTTCTGGACGATCCCTGACGAGTGCTTCCCTTCCCTTCCCCCTCGCCCTGTACAGCTACCCTTGAACTAGTTTGTTGACGAGCTCACCAAATTTCCTTTTCCACTGTCGGCGGTGGAGTTCGCGTTCGAGAAGTTGGCGGTGAATCCCAGGTTCCGCTGGCCCTGCATTGGGCCGACCCCAGGTTCATCAAAACTAATCCCATTGTTCATCAGGAGTGGAAGTCGGTTGCGCTGCAGCTTCGGCACGGCGTAGCCCCAGGTAATATCAATTTCTTTTTCCTGCCATAGCCGATAAATTAGTTTGGAATTTTTGGAACGCTCCCGCTGTACCGTCAAACGCGCTCGAAGAAGTTCCGCCCGCTCCTGCGCCAGTAGGTTGATTCGATTTGCAACAGGCAGGGCAGCTTTACGCGGGTTCAGGCCAGCCTCTACGAGCGCGGCAACGGAGCGGTCCGTGTAGACGCGCTGCAGGTGAGCATTCCACAAGACCCGTGTGTGAAGCTGTGCGAGTCGCTTGCTCAGCTGCATATCTGCATCGAAGGCGTGGCGAGCGGCAAAGATGACGTCGGTGTGGCTTATCGGGTTGAGCGTGAGTGCGCCACAGAGGTACTGCAAAGCCTTCCCTGTCGACGGCCGGGCGCTGTCGGGAAATATACTTTGGCGTTCGATGTAGCAGTGCAGTTTCGCGTACAGCTTACTGAAGACATTGAGCGAGTCACGAAGTCGGATCACCTCGCTCGCGCCGTAGCGAAGGTGAATGAGGTGGGAAAGAGGGTCAGTGCTGTTACGCAGCTTTATAGGCCAAGGGTGGTAGCCGCTGCGATACTCGTTGGTGAGCATGGGCAGAAGCAACCCCCCGGCTGACACGATCATCTCCCGCATAGCGCTCAGCGTGCCATTGAGAACGACGTTCTCGCTCAGTGTCTTTTCTACGATGGTGATGCGACGAAGCAGAGTGTGCTTTGTGTTGTGAATGGTTGCCTTCAAGAAGTGAAGCTGCTCCGCCACATGCATGCGCAGTCGCTGCATCTCCGCGCGAACAGTGGCAAGATGACCTTTGAGGAATGTTTGGATCTGCGTGGTGTCCGCTAAAGCCCGCAGGCGATTCACCTCTTCCTGATAATTCGCGACGATGTATTGGTGCTCAGCGTTGCGCATGAGCACATTTTTCTTGAGCGTGTACTGCCTCTTGTCAAATTCGGTACGTAAAGCAATGATCTGGTGCTTTGCATCCTTCTGAAAGCCGTCCTTCAAAACATCGACGTCGGTGTTCCTCGCGCGCACCGCCAGCAGCGTGCTTTGGGGCAGGACGACATCTTCCTCGACAGCAAGCAGCACCAGATCTAGAAGACTCTGTACCGCCTGCACATCGTCTACAGTTTGCCCATCCGCCGCCCCCCCAGGGAAAAAAGAGTTACTTTGCACGTGGGGCGAAGAGGCTGCTGGCGGCGGCATCGCTGATAGGCTCATTCCTGGTCGTACGTTGCTGTCACCGCCACCGCCACCGCCACCGCCCCCGCCCCCGCCCCCGAACATGCTTTCCATGCCTTCACTCGAGCTCAGCCGGTGCACCGAGGACTGCTGCGCGTAGGAGCGGTGCTTAAAGGACCGCGTTGTGCTTCCAGCGGCCACGCAGGAGGTGTCGCGAAGGTCGTTCACCAAAGAGGATACCATCGCCCCGCGGCTCTGCTGCTGCTGCTGCTGCTGTTGTTGAAGTAGATTCACCTTCCCTGATACTGAGCGCAGCTGTGAGCGGAGCATGGTGCACTCCCGCACGAGTGTTTCTCGCAAGTACTGCACCACACGTTTCCTTTTGTCGGTGTATTGAGCCTCCTCACACAACTGACTGGCCAGGGCGCTGCGGTGGACCTGCACGTCTGTCAGCTCCACCATCAGCTGCTCCATTTTCTCCTGTAGTGCTGTGTACTCTTCTTTCGATATCATTGTCAGATTATTTTCCTCGGTTATTGTACCGACGCTCACAAGACGCGTCGCGCGATGGGCCACTGAGAAGGGAGACGGGGATTCTGTTGCCGAGGCCACGCCACGCAGACCATGGCTGCTGGCAGGGTCCGACGTCATGGCAAAGGAGTCGTACGTCCCTGTGGAGTTGTACGTATTTCCCGTGTCTCGAAACCCACCAGAACCCTGGCCTTTCATGTGATCTCGCAGCACTCCGCGTGGAGAGCTGTGTGTGGTGTTGTTGAGGGATGACGACCCGTTTAGCTGAGCATCAATGTTCAGTCGAGAAGACTTTCCATAACCCGCCGGCAGCTGTATACCGGCGAGTTCATTCATGCCACCTGCCACGTCGCTACGAGATGCGGGACGTTCACCAGGGAGATTCTTCGATGCGCCAGGGATCATAGGCAGCGACACTGCAGAGGGCGAACTAGGTTCTGCAGCTGTATAGAAGGCTGAGCTGCTCTGTGCTGCATATTCGCTCAGAATCTTTCCGCGTATGGCGCCCGTTGACGGGTCTTCCACGTAGCCGGCGCGAGGAAGGAGCACTGGCTTCTTGCGGAGCTCTTGGTAGACCTGCATGATATCCTTGCCTGCCCCCGTAGCCACCGCACCCCGGGTTTCCCTGTACTGCGTGTAGAGCGGAATTTCCTTGAGAAGGCGCTCGAGCAGCGCGCGCGACTCGAACGTGTAGACGATGCAGTCCTTCAACGAGCCACCCTCCGCTAGCGACATCTTTTTCAGCAAAGTCTCCTGTACATGGCGAATGATGAGCTGCAGCGGGCGGGGGCAGGGCTGCGCGGCGATGTCACACTCGAGCTGGTCCTCCTCCGTCACCACAACACCTACATGTGCCCTTGCGCTTACTGTGTCACTCACGCTCGTAACCACAGACGAGGCCGTAGTGCCAAAGGCGCCTTGGTTGTCTAGGCCTACATCGACGCGTTTGAACTGGACCAGTCGCGACGAGCTCCTGACACCACCCCCGCCACCGGGGCGTGCCGTCGTGGTGCTCTCATCTAGCAGCTTCGGTGACTTGGCGCATGACGCGTTCACGTGGGAGCTAGTGGGGGTACCAGAGATGCGTGGACCGGCGAGGTCTGTCTCACTATCGTCTGAGATGCCGCCACCTAAAAAGGAAGAAACGGTGGCGTTTGGCGGGAGGGTATTTTGTGCGGAGGGGGCTCGCTGCGTACGTTGGTGCCGCTCCCGCTCGCCTGCCTCAATCTCGTGTTCATCTCGCTCACACGCTAGCTGGAGGTCGACGCCATACTGCTCTGCCAGAGTAGAGCGCGAAATCTCAGCATAGTTAATCTGACGCTGCAGCCGACGCATGATGCGGTTGTATATCATCTGCAGGTTCGCATGTACTGGCTCGCCGCTGGAAGTGAGAGCTACAGGGCCATCCCGTTGGTCTACCGCGAACCGGCTACCCGCAGAACAACCCCGTCTCTGCTGGTTGCTCTGTGGCCTACCGAGGGCTTGATTGCTGATTGTAGGGATAGAGGTGACATAGGCAGTAGCGGACGAGCCAGGGGGTATCATGTTGCGTTGCTGCATACTAGAAGGATTCCGCAACGGAAGTGTGACGGTAGCGTGCGGCGTGTTCATGTTGTTCACGTACACTTTCGATGGAGCATTGTTGTCCGGGTCATCGAGTTCTGCCAAGGGGGCGGGCATTGGAGCAGACAAAAAAAAGGGGGTTTGTGTGTGTGTGTGTGTGTGTGGCGGGGGGGGGAGGAATGAGCAGTAGAATTCGGAGGGAAGGATAATTTGCACACTCGGGACACTCACTCAAACAACCAGACACGGTTAGTCTGAGAGATGGGACGACGCGAGTGCTGTTTCGTGCCCACGCTTGTGGCTTTACAGTGTTGGTTGGGTTGTAATACACCTCTGATAAATGAGCTCTGCATACATATATATATATATATATATATATATATGTGGGTATGTGCGTTTGTGTGTGGTGGTGGCGGTGTGTGTGTTGGGGGGGGGGCGGGCCGGAGGTAGTTGTGTTAAACGCATTGAATAGGTAGGGGGTAAGTCGTCGTGCAAGGAAAAGAGTGAGGGGGGAGGGAGGGGGAGAGAAGGAGACTGTGCAACAGAGGTTCCACCACGTTCAAGTAGGCTATGTGGTATTCGGTTTCTATGTCGGACACCGAAAACTGCAGAGGCCCTTCACAGGATTTCTTCTCGCGTGCCGCCACGGCAGCGATAACGTTAACTCCTGATGGGGTGTGTAGGTGTGTGTGTGGGGTGGGGTGGGGTGGGGTGGGGGGGACGTACGTACACATACACACATACCGCACATATGTTTTGTATTCGTGTGTGCTTTTGTTTCGACGAGGAGGAGAGGGGGACGGGAATATAATGTGAAAATTGGGCCTTGCCACAGCCAGGAGAGAACCCGCGACGAACTCCGTGAGGGCTCGCAGAGATAGGCGGGGATCATCATCAACGCGACAACCCGATAAGGGGAACTACGCCACCGAAAAACAAATCAAAGCATCCCCCCCCCCCACACACACAGACGAGGAATAAAGATGATGTACACCAAGTGATTCAAAAAAAAAAGAAAACATTGCATACCCTCTTCAGCAACGACCAGAGGGTCACAGGCTCAACAGTGGAAGGCGGTCACCTATCGATAAGGAGCACTGTGGAGGGCTCGGTGGCTGTCGGTACAGGGGTACCTATCCTCGTTACCAGTGTCTCGCTAGCAGGCCTACCCTGAGATTCACGGGCGCTGTTGTGGAAGGAAGAAAGGGAGCTGAAGCTCTGCACATCTGTTGTATCTGTTCCCTCGAAGTTTCTTCCATTATGCGTCTCACGTACGGGGGAAAATCGATGAGACGAAGTGGTCAACGACCTTGGCGACCACGGCGCCGGTGGGGTGTTGTCGTGTGTTGCATCTGGTGGAAAAAGTACTGTTACGACATCCGTGCGCTGTAACATCTCCCTCTCCGGAACAGATCGCGATTGCCCAGCTACTTGGCCTTGGCCACGGTGAACTCCATCTGCCTTTTTCCCGAGTGGTGGGGTTGGCGGGGGCGTGCAATTGTTTGTCGTTGCATTATGCCCCATGGCGATTGCCGTCACGCCTGATGGGGTACACTCCACCGTATTTTCCGGCCGAATACGGATGGCCGATGAGCTGCCGATGTTCGCTGCAAATTTTCTCGAGTGAGCGTCGGTGCTCATATCACAACTTTCCATCTCATTATCTGACCCTTCCAGCGGCGAAATCAGCCGACGGGAAGCGGTGCTGAGGGGGCCGGAGCACCGTTGGCGCGTCATGGGCGGTGTGTCCTCAGTGTGCTTTGTCCTCAACGCAGGTGAAGTCTGTGACTGCTGCGATGCCTGCAAAGGGCTCACGAGTGGTGGGGAATATAGCTGCACCTCTCGTGTCAGCAAGCGGGGCGTGGGCAGTGGTGTGGGGACCGCCGCCGGGGAGGGCTTCACGTTTCTTCTACTGTTCAGGGCGTCGTCGTTCTTCTGCTCCGCGGTTTCCCGACTCTGCAGAAGGGACGGTGTCCCACTTCTGTTAACCATGACCACGTCCACTGCGGAGGTCGGCGTTGATGATGATAATTTGTTCGGCTTGCGTTTCCCGTCCAGGTAGTCGTGTCGATCGAGTGTTGGCATTGGCGGCGGCGTCGTTAGCTTCAGGGTCACCTCACTGTTCACTTCCAAGTCGCTGGAGTCACTGGGGACTGAGAGGGAGAATGATGGCGGTGTTGTGACGAGGAGATGTGGAGGGGCCATTAAGTGGTCAGTAGTTGCGGGTGTCATTGAGGTGCACACCTCTGCCATCGAGACAGAGAGCCTTCGTCTCGCCGCTTCGTCTTCGCTAGTCAGCGAATACCGCTGATATCCTCGCTCTAACTCACGAAGGGAGTAGTAGTGACTGCGCAAGATACTCAGGAGGTGTGTGTTGTGCGACATGACGATACGAAGCCGAGCCTCGCCCTCTTTCTGGAGAAGGGCCGTCCACCTTCCTTGTAGGGTATGCTGAGCAGTAGCGGTCACGGTCTGCACCGTCACGAGTCGCGTTGGCGACGCCTGAGGAATGGTCTTACTTGGCGATCGAATGCAGCGATCTGCCGATGCAACGAGCTTATCAGATATCACGTCTGCCGCGTCTGGGACGAACGGTGCCGTTGCTCTCCCACCCTGATCAACGGTGTGTCTGGGTCGGTGGCCGACATCCTCTGAGCGGGTGTAGATGTGAACGC
This sequence comes from Endotrypanum monterogeii, assembly GCA_000333855.2. Classification (NCBI taxonomy): domain Eukaryota; phylum Euglenozoa; class Kinetoplastea; order Trypanosomatida; family Trypanosomatidae; genus Endotrypanum; species Endotrypanum monterogeii. Next base: position 258,237 of record CM007333.1, read on the forward strand.
GCTCGGACGGCGGTGGGGCGGGGTATATCGAGACACCCACAGGCGTCGTGGAGGCCTTCGCTGGTGCAGCTGGTGTTGGGAGCGGCGAGTCCCCGGGGCTTGAACGCTGCCGGTGGCTTCTTTCTCCATGACGTGCGTTCTCTACCTGCGCCATAGCAGACAGCTGCTGCCTGTGCGCTCCGCAGGACTCGTGGCCGCGCCAACTCGTCTTGCTTTTTTTTTCCTGTCGGCTTGGATAGTGGCTGTGCGTTTGAGCCCAAAGCACGTCGCCTTTCGCATCGCTGAATACGCTGTTGGCCCGTGTAGACGGAGAGTCGGAGTCACTCAACTTACAAAGGGGGCTGAGTGGGCGCTCCCGCGGACTCCCGGGGTCGGTATGCAGGCCACGCAACACACTCGACATCGCCGATAGCACATCAGAAACTCGACGCATGCCGTGCATTGTTACCTCGACACTCTCCGCTGCTTCCAAAAGAGCAGCGAACTGGAGTTGTCCTTCCGCGTTCTCGTCTGTGTCAGCAATCACGTTCACACCCCCTCCTTCGTTCGATCCCCTGCTTCCATTGCTGAAGCACCTCTGCGGGGGGCAAGATTCATGGGATTTATCGTGTTCGTGGGGATCACGGCGGGCTGCCGTGTAAGCGTGGCAATGCTCCTCGGCACCGTCTTTCAGCAAATACGGTATCCAGTGGGTGGTGGGTGTGAGACAATCCCAGTTCTTCCGATGCCGGCTATTTGTTGCGGAGCCACGGACACAGTTGTATGGGTGGTAATTGCTGACATCCCGCGATGATGCCGAGGGCGCGGGGCGTTGCCCACAGTGCGGCACCGCTTCGCGGCCGTGCACGTTGAAGTGGAGTTCTTGCCTGAGGTACGATGTCGACGCTACCGTTTTCGTAGTAACGTCTGAGAGAGAGCTAAAACGTGGTCGCAACACAGAGGATGAACGATGGCGGAGTCGCCCGTGACGGTCACGCGTGGGCGTGGGTGAGCCCATTGGCGATGTCGCTGCTGCTGCTGTTACTGTTGCGTCGTTGATATCGAAAGGTATGTGTTCCTTTGAGAGGTCCTTTATTACGTCATGCCACTGCAACGTGAGGCCAGCGAGAAGGCGCGCCAGGCAACGCTCTATCGCATCCTGTCGACGCAACGCGAACGCTACGACCTCAGCGGGGGTAGAGGATGTTGCGCAGTCTCCGCGTGTCGCGGTATCTTCATCCTCGACATCAGAGTAACTAGATCGCGCAGTGGCACTATGATATTTCAGTTCACGGCTACGATGTTCGGGGCCTCGTGGTGTTGTCCGCCTGGATAGAGGTTTTTGGGATTTGTCGCGTGTGAGGGAGGTCGCTCTTCTTCGAGGGCCTCCCCATTCATGCGCGTCCATAGTTTATGGTGAGGTCTGGAGAAATTACCAGCGGAGGAGGGAAGAGAGGTGGTAAGAGAAAAAAAAAAAGAGAAAAGCATAACACTGGTAGACGGCGACACGACATGCACGAGGCCATACGAATTTCGAAATATGTCCCCAAATAGCCAGCTTTCTTTGCTTACTGTCGCCTCCCCCCTTTTTTTTTGTCGTATCTTTTTTTTTTTTTCACCGTAACAATTTTCACGTCGAGAGGGATAAATGAATAACGACAGGCGCTACGCTGGGCAATTCTGTTTGAGGTAGTGAGCCCCAAAATGAAACCACAGGCAGGCAGAGGGAGACTGTGGGTGGGCGGGCGGTGAGGGAGGGCGAAGACTTTTTATGTGTATGTGTACTTGTTGAGGGGCAGGTAGCCACGTTCTCTTCTCCCATGCGTTGACTTTATCTTGGTGTTGGTTAAAGAACGCATATATGCGCATAAAAAAAAAGCGAGCAAGAAGTGGGCGGGTGGGGATTGGAGACGGGGGTCAATGACACAACCACAAGGACCTATACATACATATATAGGATGCATCCGGACACTTACGCATATTCGAGCAGCGGTAAACGAAGATGCATGTCAACCACTGTCGCGCTGCCGTATGGAAGATAGAAACAGCACACCCAAACAACGAGGGGTAGGTAGTGGCCTCCCTCATTCTGTCTTGTGCATTCTTTCCCCGTACTAATGCATTCAGACAATATACAGGTCCATCACATACACACACACACACATATATATATATATATATATAATATTGCACCACATCTCGCCTTCATTTCCTTGTGTCTTATGCTGCGATCTTTTTTTTTTTGGTGGTGGTGATAGTATCTGACGTCAAAACATGTAATGATCAACATGCCATCCGTTAGTTCAGATGTATTACTTCCTCATCTTTTGCCCCCTTCCCCTTAAAAAACACACACACACGCACAGAAGCGTGCACATAGAGTCTCCAGTTCGTTGGGAAGATGAGGTGTGTTCTAATGGTACATGAAGAATTATATATAAATATATATATTTTTGGTGCAGTCGCAACATCGAGCCGCACAGCATGGCAAGCCCCAACGGGCGGGCGAGCGGCAAGACACATTTCATACACATATTGTATAAAGCGGCTGAAAGGGGGAGAACTAATGGGGGCGAGGCAGGGATACCGCTGACTGACATACAACTGCACATGCTCAGGATTCGCTGCATAGAAACACAGTCACACACATACACGCAGATACATATTCATATATATAGTTATATATATATATATATTCGAATAATGGAGTTGGGTTGATGAGGGGTTTGGGAGGTGGTGGTGGTGGCAGCAACAGACATCGGCAGAAAAAAAAACAAAATTGATGCAAATTTGTATATAAATATGCATATATATATATATATACCCTTTTGGGGGTGGAGATGATGGCGAACGCGCATTGCAGATGGGGAGGGGGACAAAAAAAAAAAAAAGGAGTTGCCGCGTATTTTACATTTTACGGGTTCAAAAGGGGAAGAGAAATTCCTGTGTTTTGTGTTTGTTTATCCCTCTCCCCCTCCTCCTCTCGCTATGTGTGTGTGTGTGTGAGTGAGAAGGAATAATGTCGCCTCATTTCAGCTGTACAGTCTCATACGAAGGCGCTGGGGTTGAGTCGCTTCGTTGCCCGAGGTGTGTAGTTGAGTCGTGAGATGGCGGGGAGGGCTACCGCTGCAGTTGCGGCGCCAATCGGAATTCGCCTTGACGAGCTCGCCGCCGATCCGGCGGTGCGCTCCGAGTTTGGAGCTCTTCCTACCGCCGTGAGGGCAGAGGAGGGCGGCGTCATGGACCAGGTCTTGGGGGCTACGTCGCCAGACGCGGTTGACTTCTGTCCCGGCTCCAGCTGGTTTGCGCCCGCTCGAGTCTTTTGATCCGCTGTCAAGTTGTGCTGACTCCGTTGCGCTGCTGCCGAAGTTGTGGTCACTGAGGCCATTGCCTTTTGCATGGGGGCAGGCACCTCGTTCCACTGAAGCTTGCCGACCTCTACATCGCGCTCAATGTCTTGCACCAGCGCACCACGAAGACCTCCGCTACCAGCGAGGTACCGCTGCGGCTGATCCGCCATGACTTCTTCGATGGTGCGCGGGCGAGGGCACTGTGTACTGTGCAACTGCGCCAGATCCACTGCCTTTCCGGTGCGCAGCGAACTAGAGCCCTTCTGGGCATCTGCGCGGTATGTTGCGCTGGGCTGCTGCGCCGTATCTTTGTAAGCACTGTTGTAGTGCGGCGCGTTTTCACGTTGGGAGGCGGTGTAGGGAAAGGCACATCCGCGAGTCTCAGCAAAGGTGCGAGGCGGGGCTGCATGCGGGTTGCGCAGGTGTGCTGCCGTCATGGCACCAGGCGTGTGGATTCTCTCGTCGCTGTGAGGAGGCGTGCTCGCGGCGAAGCGGGTGCCGTCGCCGAAGCTATAGAGATGGTTGTAGTGGAGCATTATCGTGTTGGGGGATGGGTCGTGCGGGACATAGAATCCTTTGCTGCGGTGGTTGTAGTAGACGTAGTCTTGCTGTGCTTTTGGCAACTTGCCGCGTTGCGGGTCGATGCGGCGTTTGTGCCGCCGCGTGCTCAGTTCGGAGAGGTTTGTTTCGTTCAACATTTTAATTTCTCTGCGTGTGCTGCCGCTACGGATAAGGCTGCCATTCAGAGTGTCCCCTGGCGTTCGACTTCGTGACGAGGCCGATCGCGTCGGTCCATGGGCACTACGGGCTGACGAAGCAGACGTGGCCGCTCTCGCGGTAATGTTCTCCGTCGCAGACTTGTTCAAATTTCCACGACCAGATCCTTCCACGGTGTTACGCGGGACTGATCCTATGGTGGGCTCGTGCCCGAAAAAAGTATCGTGAAACACGAGGGGGGTCATGTAGTCCGTCGAGAGCAGGTACCGCGAATAGGAGCCGATGTCCATGCGGTTGACGTGGCTGTTCTCGTGACCACGGCGGAAGACTGCGAGGGTCGTGGTTGGTGTCAACGATGCAGCAGCGATGGCGATGCGCTCTAGTTCGGTCATTTGGTGTCCATGCTCTGCGTGGGCGACGTTCACGGAAGGTGCTATAGACGGACTGGCCGGTGTAGCCGCACGTGCAACGACATTGGGTTGTTGTGCCCTTTCTTGCTTCCGCAATGAGTCGGGCGACGGCGACGGCTTTCGCAGCGAGGCAGCCGCTTCCGGTGATGCGGTGAGTTTCTTCGGTTTTCGCTTCGGCTCTGCTGCAGGGGGGGCAACATTGTCGACAGCTTGTGGTACTGTTTCTTTGAGAGAATTTGTCTGCGGCGGGGTGTCTTGTGTGATTGCCACGGGGTCTTGGGCTTCTTTCTCGACCACCATGTCAGATGATGCGGCGGCCTGCGAAGAGTCGGACGCTTCAGTTGGCACTTGCGGTGCTTCCGTGGTGCCCCCAGTATCTGCTTCGGGCGCGGGGGTCTCCTCAGCTGCTACAGCGTCGACATTGACATTCATCTCTAAATTGGGTGGAGCCACTGCATCTGCGTCGTCACGAGGGCTTTCACCGGAGCTCATCGTCACTGTCGCGGTGGAATGCTAGCAGCGCTTCTAGTGTATGGTACTACTTTTATAGTGAAGCAGCTATATAAATATATGCGCGCGCGCGTTTGTGTATACAGTGACGTTTAAATGAGGAAAAGAAGAAGCAGCCGCGGTAGAAGCGAAGCGATAGAGATGTGGATCATGCGCGAGGGGGGGGGGTTACAGCTGCAAGATTTTGCTCTCACTTTGTGTTTGCATAGACACACAAAACACACACATGTATACCTATGCGTTTCTTGCCTCCTCCTTTGTGCTCCTTCTGACGTCCCGGCAAAAAAACCCTATCACCCTTCGGAAACAGTGTTGCGCTGCATGGTCACGTGTATGTAGCATCGAGAGGGTGTGTTCCACCGAGCACCACGCACAAGAAGGTGGAGGCATTGCAAAAATCTTTTTTTGTATGGTTCTCCGGGGGAGGAAGGAAAAAAAAAAGGAAGGAGTCAGAGAAAACATCTGAACTGATCTAAGTTACATATGCGAGCGCGTATATATATATATAGAGAGAGAGAGATGAATATATATAAAAAAGTGTATATTAATTTATCCATGAGGCATTCTCGTTTGCTGCCGTGGGTGAGGTGGTGGTGGTGGGGGAAGGAGAGATGGGGCGGGGAAGGCGAAACGATACAAGACTCAGCTGTGGTTTGAGAAAGACTCGTGAATGGGACCGAGTCTATGGGTGGACCTCTGTATGTCGTTTTTCTCCTCCAGCGAATTCCGTCAGCACAGGTATGAGAAAAGGATCCAATAAAAAACAAAAAAAATATGTGAAACAAGGTGAGCGGGGGGGGGGGACTGCTGCTGCTGCAGTGATCGATTCATATGCACGGGGGAAGGGAGGGGAGGGGGTGAGCGTGCATGGGGTAGGGGGGGGGGGAGGAGATCAAAAATGCAACAGGGGTGGCATAAATGAGGACGACTGTATTACGAACGTAGCGGTGGAATCGAGTGGAACGCATATGTGCGTGTGTGTGGGTGGGGGGGGGGAGGGGGGGGTCAGAAGTCAGCGTAACAGGCGGCGAGGTCATACATAATGATAGACAGATTTCCAGTGAGAGCGCGGAAGGTAGTTTTTTTTTTTTTTGGTGGGGCGAAGGAGAGGATAGAAGACGGCACGCATCAGCCCTCCGTCATCTCGCGCATCGCCGCAATGGGGTGCCATTGCGAGTACCTTTGAGAGGAAGCTCTCCCCAATCTCTGTTACCACTTGGGCAACTCCCGCACCGCTTTTATGTCTGCTGCTCGTATGGCCGAAGCGGACTCCATCGCCCTCATTTCCGATAACTTGTTCTGAACACGCTTCTCGCGGTGGTACTGCGCTAAGATGTCTCCCTCGTTCGGATTACCGCGTTTTGATGGCGCCATCTGGCCGATGGTGGGCAACACAAATTCATGGTAGTTGGCAAGAACTTTCTTCGGGGGATCGCCGGTAAGTTGGGATGCGGCAGTGGAGATGCGCATCGTCGATTTATGGCAGGGAAGAAGGTGTCGCTTCCCGGAGCTACTGTGTCCTCTCATCGTGCTTGCATCGAAGGTCGCGGCGTTCACTTCACTAGATGAGCCCGAAGCACCCACACTGTTCCCCCTGCCTGTCCTCATCCACATGCTCAGCTCCTCGAGCGTGTGGTCAGGTGGCCGGGGAACCTGCGCCTTGCCACCGTGCATGTGTTTTTGAATCGATTTCTCACGCTTCTCCAGCGCCTCCTCAGCGTCCGGGTGGATCCAGCAGTCGGTTACGTTGTAGACGCCGCGCCCTCGGCGGTGTACTGTCTGCGGCCGCTTCCTCTCTTGTTCCTGCGGCGGCACAATCGTTCGCTTCGAGGGATGCCACTGCGTTTCCGAGAAGAAACCCGTGGGCTCATCGTAGTGCCTCTTGCCGCCATTCTTTGTGTTCAGCACGTAATTTCCACCGGGAGGCATCGGGTTACTCGCATTTCCGTCCCAGGGCTCAACACAGTGGCAGTGAAAATGACCACCGCTGGGCATTGGCGTTACCACGACACCGCTGTGCGCCACCAGCGCGTGATTCATGTGGTTGTACAATACATCAGGTGGTTGATGCTGCCGCCCGAGGTGGCGCACACGGTGACCTGGCGTAGAACCGGGAACCTTGTGATCATTGCACGGCGTTGCGTACTGCGAGCGGGTGAAGGCGATGTCGATGGTCTCGCGTGGTGCCTTGTTTACCATCGCGCCCGCAGCGCTTTCGCGAGGGATTGCATTCTCCCTAGCGACCTCTGCCATTGTGTCGTCTAAGACAGACGGAGACCGTTTGTCTGTCGCCAGGGGCGGCGTAGATGTTTTCCCCTTTTTGGGATTCAAGGTGCTTCTGTGACTGATTTTTTTTTGTTATCCGAATAACTTATACGCGCAGGTGAGGGGGGGGGGAAAGAAAAAAAGACGGAGAGTTCAGACATGAGAAAGGAGGGGAGAAGGCGGCCGATCTACACGGTGCACAAATACACCCACATACAGACACAGGGAGAGAGGAGGGGGGGTATGAGGATCGAGGAGTCTTCACTAGTGTGCAGCACACAAGTCAACAGTCAATCACGGATGGGGTAAATGTGTGGAGGCGGATATGAAATGAGTCGACATTTTATTTTCCAGCACTGTTTGACTGTTTGCCATGGCGCAGGTGGAGAATAAATGTTGTCACACACACATGCGCCCCTCTGTCTTCCTCCCCCCCGAGCGTCGTCCTAGAGAGAGATCCAGTCTTCTGTTTCCTTTTCAAATGTCTGTGATGTACGTTTCTTTGATGTATATACAAGTGTATATATTTCGCACAGTTACATTTTCGGTGCTTCATTCGTGATTTGCTTCTCAGTAGGAGCTATCCTTAGCCAACACCCTTTCTCCGCCATGGGGGAGCTCTCCTGCACACACCTCAACAGACATGTGTATAAATATATATATATATATATATATATATATATATATATTGCTGTGTTCATTACCCCCTTCATGTCGCTCCACGTCTCTACGCCCCCCCCCTCATCCCCCATCTCACTCTTTTCCTCTTTCTCTATTTTTCAGGGAGAGGGGAGGGGGACACCCCACAGATAAACACGAGGGCGAGCTTGTGTGGGCATGTGATGAGGTTGTGGAAGGTTGTGGGGGGGGGGAGGGGAGGAGGATGTCTGTGTTGGCAGGTGTGGGGGGAGGGGTGGATGGAGGGATGTTTATGTAGTGTACTAATAACCTAACAAGATAAGGAAAAGAGGAAAAAAAAAACAAATTGCCAAGAGGAAAGGAAGAAAGGGGAAAGCCAAGACGAGGGTCGAATAAACCGACGTACAGACACACACACACACACACACACACACACAGATATTTTCCCACCCTTATCTTCCCTCTTCTACAAGAAACCAAAAATATGGAGTGGCTGGTGGTTAATAGCATACCGTACGCCGCCTTCACTACCATTCAGAATGTGTGCGCAACGACCGAGGCACATGCAGGTCATTGAAATAACCTGACGACATACACGCCATCCCCCCTCCCCTCCCCCCTCCGGTGTGGGGGTAGGGACGAGGGCGATGGAAAAGGGGGTGGAGTGGCTTCCCTCCCTCTCTTTTCTTCATCGCACTGGCGCCTGTGCATCAACTATCCTTCGCCTTCGCCAAGCGTTTGGGTGGTATCACAGTCCCATGTGACGTAGGGAGGGGAAACCAAGCACCTCTCCGTGACCATAGAGGCTAGTCTTGTTGGAGAACATCTTATCAAACACTTTCTTCACATCGGCCGCACTGACTGAGTGGATGGCGTCGACAACCTCTTCCAGCGACGTCGGCAGGGTGGAATCGCTTTCAATTGCGAGGCAGGTGCCGAGGTAATCGCAGTAGTCGCGAAGCGTGTCAGCGTTCTGCACCACGAATTGGGTCTTTGCCATCATCTTCGCCACAGCGAGAGTAGTTTCAGAGACGGCAGTCTTGTTCGCCTGGACCATCTTCACGGCATCTGTCACCATGCGCACCGCAGCCTGTGGCTCCGCTGTTGCTGTGAAGCCCACTAGACCGGCTGTCTGGTAAGGGCTATAGAAGGCGCGCAGCCCCGTGGGGTCCTGTGTTTCCTCACGGGTGTAGCGGATGGAGTCCTTGAATTGGATGTCCATCAGCGCCTTCACCACCATGGAGGCGGCGTGGTCCTTCAGCATCTTCCGGTCTTTGCCGTATGCGAGCCAGCCGACAGCAATGATCGACTCCGCGTCCATGTCCGGCTTCGTGCCCATGACCTTGGCGCGGTCCTCGTGGTCGTGGCGTTCCCCACCGGTGTACTGTGCTGCTTCGTCTTGCCAGTTCACCTTGGACGGCTGCGAGCGGGCGTGGTGCGGCGCCGTCGCGGAGTGTGGGAACGGCGTGTTTTCGTACTCGGCAATAAGCGCGGCGTGATCGACATTGACGCCAGCGATCACGACACGTGACGGCAGGACATAACGGCTGTACTGCTCTAAGAGTACGCTGCTGGAGATGACGCCGTTGCTGACTGCCGGCACGTGGCGCGGGTTACCGAGCGGCTCACGGTAGAAGGCAACCACCTCCAGCATTTGCTTCGCGTATTCTGCAGGGTACTGCCAGCGGAGCTCCTCGACTTGGTTGTCAATGGTGTCACGGAAGCGCTCCACATCAGGCTCATGGAAGCGCGGAGCAGCGATGCAGGTAAATATATTGTCCTGCACCAGATTCAACGAGAATTGCTCTTGCACTTGCTTTTGGTTGCTCAGCTGCGGCTGTCGCTGCCTCTGCTCCGCACGCGAAGTCGTCGACGCAGCGCTCCTCCACTTATCAGCGCGGGAGTCGATGCGAATGCCGATGTAGTGTTTATTTTTTTCGAAGTGCGACTGGGCGGCGCCGACGCTTCGAACGTTTCGATCGAGCTGGAACAGTGAATTATTGTAGTTGCTCGTCGTCAAGGCAAGGTGCATCATAGCGCCAGCGCCCGGTGCGCTCGGTGGGTCGTACACCGGGCCGGCGAGTAGGTAGGCGCCGATAGACACTGATGGGCCGCCGAGGTTATGCGTGATGACGCGCGCCCCATTGTGCAGCTTTGTGACCTCTACCTTTCCAGTAACGGTCGGGGAAGTTGACGATTGAGGGTCACGCGGTAAATGAGATGTACCACTGAACGGCTTCGTCAGAGGGGTCTGCCCGAACTTATACTCGTAGATGCTGCGAGCCTGGACAGCGCACGCCGCCACCGGGGCTGGCGCCACTACACGACGGAACATTTTCGGTGCTTTGGGGGTTCACAGATACACAAACGTACGTTAGCTAAGGTCCGGGAAAAGACGTGTGTGTGTGCGGAGAGGGGCGGCACTGGGTAGATTGATCAACAGAGGTACGCAGAGGTGTACTACTACTACTACTGAGTTAGGGCTCTTCTCTCCCTCCTTCGCTGAGGAACGTCAGTTATATATATATATATATATATATATATATATATTTATTTATTTATTTATTTTTATTGTTCCTACTACACATAGACGCGCACAATATATGTATATATATATATACGTACGCGCGCGTGTGTGTGTACATAAAGTAGATGAATCAACATGACAATAATATAGTGCGGGGATGGTCGTGGGGTTGGGCCGCAGTGAGATGGGGATGGGGATGGGGTTTGATATTCGTTGAGGCAGGTGAGGTGCATGGGTTTGTTACAGTTGATGCGCGAATTTGTGTGTGGGGGAAAGAGAGAGAGTTTTTTTTTTGTTTGTTTTTGTTTTGAGTAGAGTAGGATCTTGTGGGCTCGCACGGGTGCATGCTGTTCTCTTCCTTTTCTCTTCCTCTTTAAAAATATACATATATATATATATATATTTTTTTTTTGACTGATGGGAGGGGGGGGGGGAAACATTTGCATCTTTGTGTCCCCTACCCTTTCCCATGAGTCATAAATAACTATAAATATATATATCTTGGCAGGGTCCCTTAGTGGTTATTCGTGCAATCCTCCACCCTCCGCCATCGAGCGGCGATGGTAAGGGTGGTAGTAGCAGTCATAGTTACGAAGTGTTGAACTAGTTTATGTCAGCTTCCCAAGAGGCATGAAAATACCATGATCGGTGATAATTATTACAAAACAGTGTGTGTGTATGGGGGTGGTGGTGATCAACTGTGAAATGCACCTCAGGATGTACGTCGGCTGCAGCGCGCATGCCTTACTTGGACGATTTGGGTGTGGGTTTCTCGTTTTGCTGAGATCATTGATGTGGTCCTCTCTGCGCCGACTAAAAAAAAATATATATATATATTCATAATTGCCTGTGGTTGCGACTTCATCACTTTCTTCCTTTTTTACTGCCTCAGAAGCTGACCGATGTGCGGAGACGCATAATGTGTTCCTGAGTGGCGAGGGGGTGGTCAGTCATTGTGATTGGGGCGGGGTGGAGGTGAGGGGTTTAGGGCTGAGGTGGGGATGCCTTCCTCCCCACCGCAAGTCTATTCGTAGGACTTAATCAAATATGAATTGATAATTATGGCGCACATGTGCGTGTGTGTGTATCTGCACGCGCACACGAGTGAGTCAGTGATGGTGGTGGGGAGAAAGCGCGGGTGGGACGCGCCGGCGGTGGTGGTGATCGCAAGCAATCGTGTCGTTCCCCCCTCTCCTCCCTATAAAGGAGGGCCGCATAAGCGAAGCGAGAAGGGCTTATCTCGCGGAGAAGGCCATGTGTATGATGGTGGCCGATGATGGAGGTAGAGAGCAAAGGCTAGAGGTGGATATGTATATGTGTGTGTGTGTGTGTGTGTGTGCTTACAGGGGAGATGGCGCGCGAGGATATGTATATATGTGTGTGTGTGTACGTCGTGGTTGTGTGTGTGTGGGTGGGGGTGGGGGGGGGGCGTAGGGGCGGGTGCACTCGGTTGCATGTGAGGGGGAGGGGGTTTGGTGAGACTTTGTTCACTTCCCCACCAGGGGATATCGACATCAGCAAGAGAAACGCGCACCCCTAAACAACAAAAGAATAAATAAAACAGAGAGGTCAACTAACCCATCGATCGAAGAACCCCCCCCCTCCTTTTTTCTTCTTTACTCACATGTGTTCAACAGTATTCTATACTTTGGGGTGTAGCACGGAGGTAGAAAAAAAAAGGGTCTGTGTGTGTGT
>CM007333.1:281747-315614 GCA_000333855.2 Endotrypanum monterogeii
TTAGTTATTTACGTTTACGTTTCGTTTACGTTATTACTTACTCGTCGTCGTCGTACTTAATTAAATAAAAGTAAATAATAGTGTGTATAATTATTATATATATATATATATATATATATATATATATATACACAAAAGAGTGGAGGGAGAAGAGGGCCTTCAATAGATTATAACATTGGCCCTGAGAGAGGTAACAAGAGTGTATATTTGGGACGGTCATGGGGATGCGGAAAACACACACACACACACACACACACACACACGCAGGAACAAAAAAAAAAGCAGCGAGAGAGATGTCGGGTATGAAGCACAACAGCAAATAAATAGTGATCATGGATGGGAGGGGGATGCCTCTGCACTTCTTTCAGATCAAATCATTTTCAACACGCATCGATACCGCAATGAGTGCAACTCGTTTCCCTCTTCCTCGACACATTCGCTTGCAGAGACATACATACGCTCACACACTGTCCTTGTGGAGATCTCTCAGTTGGTCGTTTCTTGACTATATTTCACGTATTGTTTCCTGGCAGCAAGCAGGTAGAGGAGGACGAGTATTGCACTTGGCTGTGCTGGATGGGGTCTAGGAGCACCCCGAGACCTCTCGGGAACGTCTTTTTCACCGCGTTTCTGTCTCCACTGATTCGCTTGTTCCACCCGCTTGGCATGGACTCTGCCCGCGTCGTCGTGGTCCAGGGAGACGACAGAGAGCACTGACCAAGAGGTGGTGCCTGGGATGCCGCGGTCCTCGTCGCCGAGAATGTGGGGCAGCTGGCACGGCATGGAGTCTGCACGCTGCACTGGTGCAAGGCGATCGGTGTTGTGTATGTTCCGGGCATTCTCACCTCCGTCTCTACCATCTGCTGTGCTGCAGGATTCATGGAGCAGTTGTGAAGCAGCAATCCCGACAGTCGCGGCAGCGTCCGCGCAATGCGCAATAGAAATGTTGTGGCGCCGTCTGTCAACGGGTTGCGTGAGAGGTTCAGGTGCATCAACGAGGGGTGGTATCGGAGGGAGTGGTGCAGCAGCGCAAGTGCGCCATCGGTCAGGTCATTGTCGCTGAGGTCGAGCTGACGCAGCCGGTAGGCACGGGGTACCACGCTTTCTACGAATGCCGCCATACCACGGTCACCGAGGTGTAGCGCCCCCAACGACATGACCTCTACGGAGCGGGGTTCATCCATGTGCTTGAGGTGGTCGAGTATTATATTATTGGGTCTCACACGGTGCTCTAGACAACTTGTGAGGTAAACACTTCGCAGCGGTGCACTCTCGGTGGTACAGCGCTGGAAGCTTGCGTACGACGCTAGAGCTGGCATAAACTTTTCCGTCACATCCCGCTGGAGTGCAGAGAAGGCGATCTGGCAGGTTGCGGCCGTGTCTTGGTCGTATTCCCGCGTGAAGACGACATTGAGGGCGTCGGTGAGAAAACGGATGCCGTCCTTGGCGTAGTCTTCTCCGTAGAGCTCCTCCAACCGCCGAAGGCGTCCACGCCCTGACGTTCGGGCCGCGAGGCTGTTTTTTTCCAGCATCTCATCACTCCTTTTGTCGTTTGGGCTGCCACCGACACCGCTGTCCGATGCAGTCTTGTATTCGCGCCCATGGGTATCGGGCACATCGATGGCCGACGTGGGCGTGGCGGGGGTGGGTGAGGTAGATTGATTGGAGATGCCTTGCTTCGCATGTGCCACCGCTGACTGCGCTAACTCTTGACTCTGGGAGTCTCCCTGCATCAAGGGGATGGGAGCCGACTTGCATGTGGCTGTCGATGCTGCAGCTTCCCCTGACGAGACAACTAAATGAAAATCGCTTCCACATCGGGAGGCACCACCGCTGGTCTTCTGCAGGTTCTCCGCAGCGCTCGCCAAGCTTGACTTATTGCTGAGCGCACCCGAGGAAGAGAGGTGTTCAGAGGTCAACGTTGTCACTGGGTGCTGCGACAGCCTGTTTCCGTCCCTACTCGCAGCGTCGCTACGCTCGGAGTACCCGTTCTGAAGGAACGCCGGTTGAGGGTCTTTCTGCGGGGCCTGTAGCGACTGTCGTTTGTCAGCGGCTGCGCTGGCCCCGTTGGCCTCACCGACTGAGGGTGAGCCCAAGCATAGTGGAGCCGCGCGGTGCGCCCGTGTGTGTTCATGAGGTCCATTGACGTCATGAGACACAGCGTTTCCTGTCGCTGCCGACGTTGCAAGAACGCTGGCCGAGCTGCCCAGGGCATCAACGACGTCACCACTGGGCAGCTGCTCTATGATTGCAGCCAACCGGGTCGGCACGCTCACGCTAGCCTCTTCCAGCATGCGTTTGGATTCCTTCAAGAGTTCTTTGAGCTTCGCAAGGAACAAGTTGATCGTGCACCCCGTGACCAGCTCTAGTTCAACTGATTTGAACAGCTGCACATCTTCACGCACCAACGTCAGCAGCACCTCCAGAGTCCGCCGGTACCGCTCGCACATAAGTCGGTAGTTGACGCCTCCGTTGAGAAAGCAACAGAGATCCTCAGCGGTGATGTAGAGCTCTCGCTCCTCCCAGTAGGGGGCTGGTCGTGTGCGGAGGCCAGTGATAGGCACTGAAAGGAATTCACGTGACTTGAGGGGGTGCAGTGCAGCAGTCGCTCCTGCACCGCTATTTGTGGAGGGGCCACCGGTCATCGCGCTGTCGCCCAGGATGGAGTGCGGGATGGGTTGGGCAAGGGTGGGAGGGTCAGATGGCGAGCCAAACGGTGTCATCGAGGAGCGTTTACGCTGGTATACCTCGTAGCGCTTGTTTAGAGTCTGGATGATGGAGTCGATACTTGATACGCCACTGAGTCCACCACCGCCACTCCGTAGCGTGAGGTCGAAGGGTTCCTCCTCATCCGTCATGGACATCTTCAATAGTCCGGTTTGGGGATTAACAGGAGTATATATATATATTTGTATATATATGTACAGCACGCCCTCCCTTTTGTCTTTTTTTCCCGTCTTGTCACTTCATTCAAGTCCCGCAACAGACATCCGCGACCCCTCCCAGAATTTCCCCCTTTTTCTCAAGGTAAGGTAAACGTGTGTGTGTGTTTGTGTGTATGTGTGTGTGTATGTAGGTGTATATCTATATTAGTATGTTCGGGTATCGATACATATACCTTTGCTGCTTGCTCTGGTGACAAGGCACAGGTCTCGTTGTCTACACATACACGCACACGTGCACACGGTGGCACGAAATCACACCCACGAGAGGGAAAAAAATAATGACAAGTGGTATAATCCTGTATATATATAAGTATATATACAGGGGTGTGTGTATGTTGTAACGAGTAGCTGCGGTTTATGTGGTCGAGTCGGTCAAAAAAAAAAAAGATAAAGTCGAGGAAGAGTGTACCCTAGATACCCAAAACGCCATTCGTTGCGCGACACTGAACGGAGCGATCCCCCAAATCCGGTTACCTTACGGTGTGAGTAGATGGGCGGAGAGGCCAGTGGTGAAGAAGGACTTGGCCGGCAACGGTATTTGAGGCGGTCTTTGCTAGCGCTCGTTGTGATACTTTGACCTTTTCCCTTCATTTTATTTCTCTTTCTGTTGGTGTGTTTGTGTGACGTTCGAAGCAGCGATTTCTCGCTTCCACCCCCCCCTTCATAAATAGGCCCATTACATTTGCATTATATTTTGATGAAGCTCCCTCTCCTCCCCTTGAGAAGGGGGAGGGAGGGGGGGGGGGTAGTAATAATAATAATATGTGACGTCGCTGTCGTTTCTGTGGTCTCCCCGAAGGGGAGGGTGTGTAATGGTAGTAGTCAAAGGGGTCTCCATTTATGCGGGCTCACGCTTCCCTTCCCCCTTTACACACACACACACACACACACACACACACAATCTGAACCACGGCGATGCACATCTCAGCCAACAGTATATCTGACCACTTTTTCTCTTCTCCTGCTCATCTTTTCACTCATTCGCTGTCAGAGGTCGCAAACGCGGTATAGTCGGGTGGGGAGGTAAGGCGAAGCAGAGGGGGGGGGGGGAAGATAAAGACTGAAGACGTCTTCACTGCTACTTCAGCAGAGAAACCAGTCCCCCTTCTTTTCCACGCGATCGCGATGGCAGCCCCACCCCCTTCGGCCCTTCTTCACCACCCTGACTACTACTTCGACGATGACAACTAGTACCGCCTACGTCTCTCTCTCTCTCTCTCTATATATATATATATATATTTATTTATATGGTGTTTACATGATATTGGAGGCAGAGGAGACGGGGTGGGGTGAAGAACGTTCCAGAAAATAATAAAAAAAAAAGATGATGAGTGGGGATTGAAGTAGTGGAAGGCTATAAGGGGAGGGGGAGTTTAGGTGGTGGTGTTGGGGGTTACAGTAGTATACATTCGTGCGTGTGCAGCCCCTCCCCTCACCGGCGAGGAGGTGGGGTGAGCAGGATATCGGCATCACCATGAAACACAACAAAATCAAGTCACCCTCTCTTCTCCACAGACGCGTACTAAAGAAACAAAGCAAGGCGAGAAAAAAGGGAAAGAGTCTACCAAAAAAAAAAAATGCACACACACACACACAGACAGACAGACATATACACAGAGAACAGGTCGGCGGGCGGTAGCGGTGTCAGGTGATGGTGTCTACTGGTGAGAGGAGGGAGGGGAAGAGGAGAAGGGACGTCAACAACTGCGTTTGGTGAAACGCAGGAGAGGACTGTGAGAATGCGCATCGCTGGCGCCGACCTGCTCCATGAGATGTTTCTTGCGTCTCGATTTTTTTTTCCCCCCTCCCCCTCTTCGAAGGAGACGACTTCCCAGGTATGTGTTAGGATTCGCAGCCTCTGGTTTTGAGGGGATATCTCAGGACCGTTTGGGGTCCGATGCACTATCGGAGGAGGAATTGGATGGTTTTTTCCGGTTGAATGCCTCTTTTCCTCGAGCTTGTCGCCCTGAGCTAGCGCCATGCATGCGGCGGCCGATGGGGGTGTCCAGGGAAGCACTAGAGCTGTCTTCTCGGCGGACGATGGAAGGAAGGCTCACGTCACTGTCGCGGCGGTTTCCTGGGTGGACCATCGTGCCCGAATTCGAACGATGTGAACCGGTGCTTTCGCTGCTTGACCGTCGTGTGGATCTGGTCGACGCCATGACTGCTGTCACCCGGCGTCGCGATGGAATGCCTTTTCCTTCAAAGCGGGCGCTGTTGAAGCTGCCGTCGTCCGCGGCTTCTGCCAGAAAGTTCTCGTCACCGTCCTGCGGGTACAGCGTCGACGGAAAGCTGACACGGGCCGTATCTGCAGCGCCCTTCAACTGGTTTGATATTTTAAGCATTCCCTCAAAGGCCATCTCGGATGTTTTGGTTGCCGACGCCGTGACAGTGAGGTTGCTGTTGGTGCTGATGGCCAGACTTTCTGGGTTTTCGCCAGACCCGGCCTGGGTAGGCAGTTCCGTGGTGGTGGAGTCGGAGGTTAGCTTCCTGGTGGGAGGGGAGGATAAGAGGTGCTGGGCGTCATGGGGGAATCCCCCTGCGCGCATCTCTTGTGTTTGCTGGTGCTCATCTCCACCGATCCCGAAGGAGTGTTGCAGCTCCATTTTCAGCCGCCGCACCTCGCCCAGCGCCTTGTCACGCTCTGTGAGTGCTACACGACACTTGTCTTCCACCGCATCCATCTTCGTCTGCAAGTCACGAGCAATGCGAGACATAGCCTCTCGCCTCCGCTGTCGCTCGAGTTCACATGTATCGCGGCGGTTACACAGTGGGCAGCGCTGCTCCGGATGAGAAGGGGGTTCGAGCGGCGGATGCAGACCAGCTCGCACCAGAGCACTTTGAGACATTGCTGTGATGCGCACCGTGATCTCGGCCAGCGTCGCTTGTACGTCACTCAGCATTTGTAGCACGTCCGATAAGTTCAGCGTGTACGTGCGCTCCCCGGCTGAATGAGTCCCGGCTGAGATGTTTGCCGCTGTCCCTGGTGTATTGAAGGCTTGGTCCAGCTCTTTGGACTCCAGTAGGTACTGCTCCCATGATCCGCGCAGGTATTTGTGTAGATCAAAGTCCTTACGAAACAAGGCATTCACCTCGTCCACTGTGCAGTCTGTTGCATTCATCGCCCGAAGATCGGCGAGGGTGACGATGTTGCAACCCTTCGCGGGGCCGTTGTGCATCTCCTCTTGCATCGCCAAGACGGAGGAGGAAGCCCGCTCCAGGTCGATATCTGCCGTCTCTCTCATGGTGCTATTCAGTTCGTCTTGCGTCCCCGAGTCATAGTTTGTCTCCCGCGTAATCACAGAGAGCGCGGAGGGCTCGCCGTATTCCATTACCGAGCCTGTGCTGCTGTTGCCGATGTTCGAGCCTGGCGACATCCTCTCGCTCACAAGAAACGCCTCGCCGTAGCTTTGATCTCTTGGAATTGTGTCGCTCGACACGACCTCGGTGTTTCCCTTGACTGCAGACTTGTGGCGGTAATTGGTGCAATACTCCATGAACACATCGTACACGCGCTGGCGATGACGCTTTTCTCTCTCGAAGGCGCCGACGGAGCGGGCGACGGAGGTCCAGCGAGACGTTGCCACCTTCGCGGCCGGTGAAACATCCTTGAGGACCATGCTGGCGTACAGCGGCTCACAGAGGGTGTTCGTAGCCGTCACTGCGTCTTGCAGCCCCCGTAGCAGTCGGTGCGACTCGTTGTAGAGTCGCTCCATCGTTTCACGCTGCTCAGAGGATTGGCTGCGTGCTGCGGCAACAGATGGCATCTCGACAGTGGGCAAGGCAGCCGACGGCGTTGTGCTGTCTTTAGTACTCTCTGCCGCAGTGGACTCTTCCCCCAAATCGCTACGGCGCAGCTGCAGGCTCTGAACCTCCGTGAGGAGGCCGTCAAGCGCATTGCCGGCGGAATTTGTCATCGACTCCATTAGCATCTGCAAGATGGCTGTGTGCTGGTCGTGACGAGAGGTCTCGAAGCGGCGTGCTTTGGCGGCAGCGCGCGCCATCAGCTCGTCGAGGCGGTCACCCTTGAACTGAAGCGGCTCGACGCGAGCGCACAGCGCGGTGTGGGTTTTCTGGAGTTCATCAAGCGCCTTCTCTGTTTCCTTCAGCTTTTTCTGGAGTTGCGCCTTCTCCTTTCGCAGTGTCTGCGCCTCCAGAGCGTCAATGTGCGCCTGCCGCTTCACCTGGTTGAGGACATGCACATGGGAGCTGGCTATATCCATTATCGACTGGCGGAGGAGATCAAGCAGGGCACCGCGCTCCACGCAGGAACTCGCCACCTGACGGCCCAGCTCAGCCAAGCCAGTGTCGAGAATATCGAGCACATGTGTAGCCGCGTCCGTGTAGGCTGCGAGTCGTTGTTCCCCAGGGGTGTCCCAGAGATCGTGGACGAGTGTGCCCTGGCGTGGGCCCCCGTGCTGGCCAGCATCGTCTGTATCATCGCCATCGTCGAGTACGTAGCGCGCCACTTGCGGGTTGGCAAGCAGTGCCAGCCATCGTGGGTGGTTTGGATCGCGCAGCATGCGGTCCAGCACCTCAGCTAGGAGGTACACCTGCGAACGCTCCACCGGGTGTTGCGCAGGAAAGATGGTGTTACGAGTTGTTCCAGCCCCGAAGACAAGTTGCGCACATCCGCCGATGGCTGGGTTGTCTCCCGGGCCCGTCAGGAGCATCGAAGCCTTCTGCATTGAATCGCGAGGGTGCAATTCCGCCTCTTTGTCGGCACCGGCCGACGACTCGCTGCCGCATCCGTCCATCGACTGCGGTGTTGCAATTTTTTCACTGCGTGCCGCACGACGGAAGCTGCTCGACTCCCTCAAGTTTGCTGAATCCACTTCCGTTGAGGTCGCAAAGGCAGACATCCGCACCGGCGTCGTTGCGATGTTCGACTTGTTTTTTTTTGTCGGGGAGAGACGCCCGAGGTATGGCAGGCTTGTGATCCACCATGTCTGTGGAATACGCGTCTGCTCAAGGTTTGTCAAGCGGTTCAGCAAGAATCGGCGCTGCTCGCTGAGCATGCCTGTGCTTTGGTCTTGTACTCCGCTTGCAGAGTGCTGCACTACAAACTCACGACTTACGTGCATCACCGCGTCAAGTAGCGAGAAGGCCGGTGTGGGACACGTGAAGGAAAACGAGGGTGTCATGCAGCCACCCTCGGAGGTGTTGAAGCCTGCGTTCCCGTCTTGCCCCATGCGCGCTTGGTGGCTTCGCAGGTTCGCCTGTGTTGGGGCCTCCACCACCGTCGTCGCGCGCGTCGCATGGGACGCAGGTGGGGCGGTCGCAGCACGCGCACAGTAATATTTTACAAGCTGTCGCACAAATGCGCTATCGCTGCTGCTCACTGCGGCGGCTATGTGGGTTTTCTCTGTTGAATAGATCCCAGGGGTTGCGGCGAACGGTGCATTGCCTGCTGCCTCCTCCTCATTGAGCTCCTTCGTGAAATTCTCAATGAAGTCGGCCATTTGTTTCGCACCAGAGGTCCCTAATTCTTTTCCAACGGAGCGTGACATCGCCGTCGAACTAGCGCCACCACGGGTGTTGGCCTTCTCAGGAGTTGCAGTACAGCACGCCTCGGAGGCGGATTTTATCGCAGGAAGCTCATGGAAGCGCAATTCAGTGCTGGCGTCCGCAGCCCGCCCAGTCTGCGTCCCACTGCCTTGTCGCGCCGCTTCTCCCGCGCTTCTGGGATGGATGTATTTCTGTAGTCGGTGGGGCAACAGTCCTCTCCACAAGCTATCGTGCTTTGCAGCCGCAGCGGCGCGCGCTCTCCGGCGGCTTTCGTGAATTAGTTTATCAAGTATGAGGGGATTCACACGGTCATCTACGCCGACCTCTCGCAGCGCGGCGGACATGACGGGCATGGTATTCAAAAGTGCAGAGGTGATGCCGATGGGAGTTATACTCCTGTCGACCTCAACATCCTCCTCCTCGTCACCATGATCCTGTTCATTAGTCCCAACACTGCCGCCGTTGGGATCGTTCTCCACTTTGGACGCGTCACGTAAGCAGTCTAGACCGATATGTTGTATGAACAGACTCGTCGTGGCGTCTCGCAGCGCGAGCATGTCCGTTTGTGTGACTGTTTTATCGCCTCCATCGGAGCTGTGCGCGTGGGGAAGGTACGATTGTCTTTCCAAAGAAGGGGCGCTGGCGACGTACTCGAGATGCTCCAGTGCAGCAGTTGCCGGGGCAGAGGCATCGCGTTGAGCCAACGATGCGTCGGATGAGGAAAACAAAGTGTCTGTGGTACCAACACTGTTGGTGCTAGTGGGTACCATGCCTTTGCTCGCTAAGGCTGTTCTGCTACCCACCCGCGAGGTGCTGGCTTTCGTCCCAAGTCGCTGAACCGGTCTTGGTGGGGACACCACTACAGCACACCCCCCTCGTGGTGGGTGAAGGGCACGCTGCGCCGAGGCAATGATCGAGGGTGAGACGGTAATACATTTGGTTGTCCCTGAGGATGCACTGGTGCGTTCCCCATCGGAGCTGCTATTTAATGAGAAGGGTGGCGGCGATGAAGGCGCATGCTGTCCACGCCTAAGACTGGGCAGTTGCTGCGGCATCGATGGCTACACACACACACACACACACACACACACGCACGCACTCACACACACAAAGGACGTGTATGTGGGTGTATGCATGCACAAAGGATAGCTGTATTATAAAAGGAAGGGACGTGCGAAGGCTGTCGATATCAACGTAGATCGATGGAAGGGGTGTGTGTGTGTTTGTGTGTCTCTGAGTGTGTTTGTGTGTGTGTGGGTGGGTGGTGGAGGTGTCTCGAATGAAATCGTTGGCTTTTCAGAGTCACCTGAGTTGCCCATGTGTGCGTGTGCCCGTTGATGAGCGAGAAAGCACCATTGCGGCGATATGATAGGATGCGTAATTTTGTTTTTTTTTCCCATGTGAACAACAGCAACAGGAAATGAGCAGGACCGAACGAGATGAAGTTATTTTTTTGTGTGTGTTTGAAGAGGGGGGGGGGGTGGGCGCCGGTGGTGATCGGCAAAAGCTACGGTTTTTTTTTTGACGCATTTGGTATACGCGTACGCAACAAGGTTTCCCCGAAGTGCTCCCCCCCTTTTTTTTTTTGCCCTGCTGAGCGAATTGTCGCTCACACTGCTTATCCCTTTTTTTTTTCACTTTTTATTTCATTCACTGAGTGTTCCAGGCGGCAGGGGGGGGGGGAGGGGAGGACTCTGGGGAGCGACGTCTAGTGACACAGTTTTCTTTGTTGCCCCTCCCCCCTCTCCCCCCCCCTCCGCCTACTTCCAAAATAAACCGTAGCAGCTACAGTACCACCATGAAATATCACCCCGTTAGCTCAGCGAAGAGATGTGCCGCCGCCGACAAACTCCCGCAGACGGCGCGCGGCATCTGCGAGGGCGGCGTTATCGGTTGGAGTCTTCTGCACATCTGTCATGAAGGTCATCAGTTGAATGACCAAGGATGGCTGGAACACATACGTCTTGGGATCGGCGATGTACTTATCCTGCGCTGCCGTGTCGTCGGCGAGGCAGCTGTTGATGTGTGTGTCCACCTGCCACGTCATGGGCAGAGTGAGCTCTAGACAACGCTGTGCGGAGGCCGCGTGCACCACGTAGGCAGTCAGCTCACGGTGTCCGTGAAATGCTAGGCGGATGCCGTCTGCGATGTAGGGCCGCGGCGGCTTGCCACTCGCTAGCAGGTCAAGGCCGCCCAGGTGAACAATTCCCCAGTCGGCCGGTACCCGTGACCACCGCTCCGCGAACTGGCGGGGAAACTGGTGGTGAAACTCGAGGTCATCTTCTAGGATGAGTGCACACGCGCAGTGCTCCGTCACTACCCGCTGCCACACGGCACGATGGGCAAGCGCGCAGCCAATGGCTCCCTTCGTCAGGTCCATGCCGTATAGCTTCTCTTCTGTCGGGAGCTGATAGCGTTGGTAGCCTAGGTCAGTGAGCACACCAGCTTCATGTAGGCCTGCAACGTCAAGCTCGTTGCCATCCACTCCGCTGACCCGAGTCACTTCGACACCCGGTTTTAAAAACTTGTGCAGCTTCGCTCGCTTCGCCTGCTGCTGTACATGTGCCCAGCGATCGGGTCGCCTGTCGAGGTTCAGGACGTAACAGGCATCGAATATTGTGCGCCAGCTTCGGTTCGCACGTAGCATTGTTAAGTCTCAAAGAAAGACGGTTTCCTAAACAAAACAAACGGAAATATGCATGTACCTCTCTCTTCGCGAATATTTTCAGTGTGTGTGTGTGTGTGTGTGTCTTTGGGGGGTTGTTGTTGTTGTTGCCCCGGGTGTACTGGGTAACCTCAGCGCCTTTGAGGAGAAGGGTGATGTGATTAGAGGGTAAGTAGGAGGAGGTACGAAGGAGACTTGTTATACAGAACCATCATCTCCACAGCTATTTAGACGCCCCCAATTCTTTGACTGACAGCCCCCCCCCCTCCCTCCCCCCTCCTCCTCTCTTTCCTTACAACGTTTCTTGTCTTTACAAATAGAAGCGCAACAACACACACTTGTGGGCCATGATGACCACCGCCGCCCCACGCGCCTTCGTTTCCTTCTTGTATACCAAGCAGGGAGGTCGGACAGCCATTGCTTCTTACACGAGTTTATGAGGTGAGCAGCTAGAAAGAAAAGGGATACGACTGAGACTCTCTTCTCCCATGTCCTCCTCTTCATTTGAGGAGGACATGGGAGAAGAGACCTCCTGCGTGAACACGTGAGATTGTTTCCTGTTTTTATCAAGGCCGTGTGGTCGTCACCGTCGTTTCCTTTTTTTTTTCCCCCTCTAGCTCTGACTCCCTTAAATAAAGAAAAACAAAACAATATATATAAATATATATCATGATTATTATTTTGCCCTGATGTGCGAACGCGTTGCGGTGTGCTTCCCCTTTGTGAGGTACGCAAATGTGCATGCGCGTCCAACTGCTCCTGAGCTTCTGGGTGGAGGAGAAGGGGGGGGGGGTGAAGAAGGCTCAAGGGGCTGCGGTAGCGGCGAAAAGGCCGTAGAGGCCGACCGTATCGAAGATGTCGATGGTGTCACTCACACACTTCAGCGTTACGTTCGTTGTCCTCTCTGTCGTGATCCTCCACTTCACTCATTGCAGCGGGTGCCGCCCCTTGGTGGCGCCGTCGCGGCCCCCAACCCGGCGCATTGGGCACAAATTTCGCCACGCCAATCACTCGACCGCGGAAGTCGTATTCTTTTTCATATGAGAAATCAACTTTAGCGAGTGGCTCAACCAACACCGGACGGGCTGCGGTCGGAGGTGCCAAAGACCTCTTCTCGCCGTTGTTGGGGCTCTTCTCTACGACCGCCGAGTCCAGTGCATCCTGCCCCGCTTTCCACTGCAGCATCACCCCGAACAGCACCTCCGGCGGGCAATCGGTTTTAAGGCCTGCAGCAGCGCAGTGAACTTGGCTGCACCGATACCCAAGACGTGCTAACGCGCCGACAAACTGCGGCGTAGGCGGGCAGCGCACCTTCACGTAGGACGCGACCTCGGGCAGCAGGTAGAAAAGAGGGCAATCAGGCAACTCCTCCAGGGCGGTTCGAACGAGCCCGGTGATACGCGCCTCTGCGCTGAGTCGACCCTCGCTGGCACGCTCCCGCATCAGTGCAAGCAGTTGCCCGAGGAACTCAGGGTTCTGCGTCGGCGCGGCGTAGAGGGGTCCGGAGAGCACGATGCTGCTTCCACACACCGGGCACGCGCATCCCGCAGCGGCGGCGGACCCCACTGTTGCTGCGCCTGGCATCTGTTGCAGCGTTAGCGGTGTTAACTTTGGATTGGTCTGCCGGCTCGGCGGGGTGGGGTAGACTTCCCTACGCACAACGTCGATGTCGCCGTCGTCGTCTCTACGCACGCGCTTCGCCCCTTGTCCTTCATGGTGAGGACTCCGCGGCACCGTCGCCATGTCTTCTGCTGTCTTGTCTTCGTTGCGGTGTTCTGGGTCCTTGGTGGTTTTTCCTTCGAAGGCGTGCCGCTGTCGATTGTTCGCTTCTCGCTTTTGTCTGCGGCGCTCTTGCCGTGGCGGCCTGGGCTGCCGCGCCGTTGCCATAGGGCGCACCCAGAAGGCGGAGCAGTTGGTGCACTGTAGTTGGTATCCGAGTTTGCAGACACTTAGTTTCACCTCCGCCGGTTGTGTGTAGACGCGGAAGAAACAACGAACGTAGAAGTCAATGTGCAGCGACAGTAGCGGCACGATATACTTCTTCTGCTTATTCGCCGCCCGCTCGATGCAGGCAAGCAACGTGCGGACAGCGGCCTCATGGCAGTGTGGGGCTTTGTAGGGTATTGAGTTGTACTTGGCGTGGGCGGTGTCAGCAAAGTTGCCGCAGAGAATCGCGCTATCTGTGCTCGTCACGAGCATCAGCCCACCTTCTTTGATGCAGCGAAAAGCAGCGTCGAGGAAGGGCGATGCGGAACCATACGGATCGAGGTCGACCACGTCCATGAGCTCTTGCTGGAGGAGAGGGCGCAGGGAGGGCGTACCCGGCGTCTCCACGGGAGCGTCGACCAGACAAACACGCTTGCCTGGGCTCACACCGCTGTTCATCGCCAGCCGGAACATGAGATCGTTGGCGTCGTCAAGATTTGGCAATACGGCGCCGCCGGAGCGCACCCCAACGGTAGGCGACGAGCCCTCGTCGAGGCCCACCTCGTCGCCTGTCTTGCTTTCGTAGAGTTCAATGGCGGCTGTCGGCATGTTTTCCGTCATGGTTGGGTACTGCACCGGGACCCCGTTGTAGGCGCAATTGCGCACGATGCAGTCCACAGCGTCGGCGTCCATGTCGTTGGCGATGATGTAGCGCACGTTCGTGATCTCCTTGTAGTAGCGAATGGCTCGGAGTCCGGTGGCGCTGAGGGCTTCAAGAATGGTGATCCCTTCCCTTGTGCCACCGCGGCGCCGCGGCTCCGTCAGTCGAAGTCGCGAAAAGAGCTCAATGGCACTGACGCTCAAGTCTCTATTGACCACCTGCGCCGGGTTATAGAAAACTGCCTGATCTATGAGGTGTCCATCGACCTCCTCGTCACTGCAGTTCGAGGGAGCAGCAAGCGACGCTGAGCACTTGTTCGTTTTCTCCTTCGGCGGCGGCTCGAGCACCGCGGTAGTCCCCTCTACAATTTTGGTAAAGCCGGGCGGACATTCACGCGTCACGGCGTCGTTGTTGAACTGACCAGACTTCACAGACATTTTACGTTTGCCGGCCCATGGAGTGTATGTGTGTGTGTGTGTGTGTGTGCAGCACGTCTGTCAAGGAGTCTAGACTGAGAAGACACTATTGATGTAAGAGCAGCCCACTTGATGTCTGTCGTCACGCGACGGTGTCACGATTCTATTTTCTCTTTTTGTGTTGGTGGCTGTTTTCTTTGCATTCTCACGGGTTTAGATACTGTGCAAGACGTGTTTGTGTGGGTGTAGGAGGGGAGGGTGATGAGGAGTGGCATTCGAGATGCAGGTGGTGGTGCAAGTGAAAGTGGTGATGCTGCGAGGAACCAACATACATCCACACACACACACACCGCTTCGGAAGCTGTGGCGGAGCAAGCGCGCAGGGAAAATACGAGAGATTATGATGCACGCCGCTCGCTGTGCGCCGCACCATTGCTTCTTTTTTTTCATATATAGGCGGGGCGAGGGCACGTGCCGCAGCTGCAGCATGTAGGGTAAGAAATTAGAGAGGAGCAACTCTTTGGCCTGATGGGAAACTGATTTTCTGTCCCCTGAAAAATAATACTACATCGCAGAGCCACAAGTTCCCTCTCACCCCGAGTGAGGGGGAAGGAAAACGAGGAAGGAAGGAGGCAGGGGGGGGGGAGGATGAAGCGCACTGTCATTCGTGTATCCTCTGCTCTACCACTCACGCGAGTGGCGCGGTAGCCGTGTGTGTGGTGAGTAGCGCGCCCGCATTGTACATCAACGTCACTCCCCCCCCTCCCCTATCCTCACACGCACTACAGCACAAACAGCACTTGTGACATGGGGCCAGAGGCAAACACGGTACATCTGCAGCCGCGCGACACGTGCTGCACACCAAGGGTTATGAAGCCACCGAGTGGTATACTCGTTTGAGCACGCAGTAGGGAAGTGATTTGGATGTGCGGGCAGGAGCGAGACAGTGTGTGTGTGGGGGGCAGGGGCAGGGGCAGGGAAGCACCTGCCAATGCAAGCCCGCACTGCACCTTTGCACCCCCCATGAGGCTACCTCCCTTCACCACCCCCCTCCCCCCCCGCAAATGACTTCTGCTTCGTCACCTCAGAGCGACTTGTAGTGAATAACGCGCGCGCCCTCCTCCTCATACTCCTTGCGGGAAACTACCAGGTGCTGAAAAACGGCTGTCTGCGCAAGCATCGAGCCACCGAGCCACGCGCTGTATGCACGACACGGAACATCATGCACGTGGATCGGCACCACCGCCTCACTGGGGTGGCTTTCTCTGTAGAGTTGCCGCACCTCAGCTTCGAGACGGCCCTTGAGCCCGGGGAAGGATGTGGATCCGCCGGCCAACACAATGTTGGCGTACAGCTGTGGTCGCAGCGTCGCCTCACAGTTGTTTACTGCCGCAAACGGCAGCCAACTGATTCCCTTCTCGAAGGAGGGGCAGAAGACTTCACCCATGTCGGTGCGAACCTTGCAGCGTGGCTCGTACATGCCCCTATCCGTGCTGCGGCTGTCCATCGCAGCGAGCAGGGAATAATTAAACATAACCTCGACAGTTTCGTAGCGCTCCGACGTTAGCGGAATGCGCTGTCCATCGGGAAGCGTAAACTCTTCGGTGTCCCAAGACGCACCCCCGCCGGCCTGCGCCGTCTCGCCATTGCTATCATTCGCAGCACACGTCGGGTCCGCAGGGGAGAGATGTGACCTGTCGGCGTCCATCGCGGACTCCTCGTTGTGGTACATGCTCACGGGACTAGCTGAGGTTCTGGGGGCCGGCGGTGTCCCTGCCCATGTGGAGGGTAGGGGCTTGGAACTTTCTTCCACCAACTCACTCTGAGTGCACGGAGCCGACTTGACGTAGCACAGATCTTCCTTCGCGCGGTTCAGCAGATCCTGTTCCGTCGCTGTCCCGAGAGCGTAACCCTGCTCGCGAAGAAGACCGTCTAGGTAGCGAGTGAGGGCTGCGCCGGCGACAGGGCTCTGCGTGACGTGGCGCGCCAGCGCATAGCCTTCGTGAATGGGAACAGCAC
Organism: Endotrypanum monterogeii; assembly: GCA_000333855.2. Taxonomy (NCBI): domain Eukaryota; phylum Euglenozoa; class Kinetoplastea; order Trypanosomatida; family Trypanosomatidae; genus Endotrypanum; species Endotrypanum monterogeii. The sequence continues at coordinate 297,888 of CM007333.1, forward strand.
GTGTGACGTCATTGCCGCTGTCCATCACCAGACCTGTCGTGAGTCCGTAGCTGTAGAGACTCAGTACCTGTGAGGTGCCGAGGTAGAGCGAGTGTGCGCGGAAGGTCTCCATCATCATTTCTAGTGTTCGCTCACGTTGAGCGGCAGGGGTTTTGACGGGCTGCGTCAGCAGAAAGCAATGCGTCTCTGGGGAAACACGCAGCTCGTTGAAGAACAGGTGACTCCACAGCTTCTCCACGTCGCCCCAGTCATTGATGAAGCCATTTCTTATCGGATGATGGACATCTAAGATACCCTGCTTCACCAAAGCCTCCTCACCAACTTCCTGCTCATTCATTCCCGCAGCCATGGCGATGCTGCGGTGGCGTGGGTAGCCGACGAGAGTTGGCACATCGAGACGCGGACCCTTCTCGCCACCGAAACCGGCGCGAGAGTGGAAGGAGCCGCAATCGAGTACGACCGCCGCACTCGAGGCGTTATAGTCCATCGAAGTGTTGTGGGGCACTGACGGTACTTTCGAGAATGGAGGTGTGCATATGTGTGTGCGTGTGTGTGATGGGGAGGGGGAAGAAGATGGAGGATGTCTATTGTTTTTTTTTAGATGCAAAGGAAGAAGGCATCCAAGTCACAGAAAGCGATACTTGCAGGAACCTGGCGAGGGAGGGAGGGTCGCTCTGAGATATTTGTGAGCTCTCTCTCTCAAAAAAAAAAAAGAGGCGACTTGGTGGGGGCCAACGGTGGCGCAGATACAGGAGAAGCAAAAAAAAAATCTCCTTCCTTCTCCCATAAGACACACACCTATAAACGCAGCTGTGGAAGGTTGTCCATATTGGTTTCGTCGTCGAGCACACAGCAGCAATCACATTGATCGTTTTGTTCATCGTGTAGGAGTCGGTCAGGCGTCGGAGGACTGCGGGATCCACCCAAGCCGATAGCAGCATCTGCACTGGCAAAACACACACACACACACACACACACACACACACACAAACAAAACAAAGGAATCCTCCCACTCCCATTCACCCACATTTTCTCCTCCTTTCTCCTCGAGCTGCTCACACATGTAGTGTCGATATACACTGGAAAAGAAGACTAAGATACATCATCATGTGATGAGCGTGGTAAATGCGAGAAGAGAATGGGAGACGTGGAGCGTCATGCGTTCAACAATAAACCCGAAGCACCTCCTTTTAGCACACACACACACACACACACGCAGAAAAAAACCTCATTTCTTCTCTATTCGTCGTCGTGCTAGGTGGATAGCCCTGATCCATAGTCGCGTGCCCAGTCATTATACTTGTCGAGGTCTGCTAGTCGGACACTGCTCCGGGTACACGCAACACTCGCTTGAACATCCTCCAGCGTTGCTGCGGGCGGTTTTAGCGTGCAGTTCGGCAGCCGCGTCGGCGCGTCAGAGCCGCTTCCTGCGGCTTCCAGTTGAGCGATCAGCTTCCGCACTGGGCGCATCATAGCCTCTCGGCAGACAATGTCAATGTCGGCGCCGGACATGCCGGCCGTCAGATCAGCGCATGCCTCATAGTCGGTGTCGGATGCGAACGAATTGGGTAGCAGATGGCGGAACATAAGGGTGCGGGCGTGATGAGTTGGGAGTGTAACGAGGATGCGCTTCTCCAGTCGTCGCAGCATTGCTGTATCGAGGTCCCAGGGCACATTGCTTGCAGCTAGGACAAAAACAACTTCCCCGCCACGTCGCTTCGAGAGGCCGTCCATTTGCGTCAGCAATTCCGTTTTCATGCGACGCGATCCCTCATGCTCACCGTCACTGGACCGCGCAGACATGAGTGAGTCAATCTCGTCAATGAAAATAGTGCTCGGCGCGTAGTAGACGGCGAGGTCAAACAACATGCGGACGAGTTTTTCAGAGTCCCCGCGCCACTTGGAGACGACAGACGAGGCAGATATGTTAAAGAACGTCGTCCGGCACTCGGTCGCGACAGCTTTTGCGAGCAGCGTCTTGCCGGTGCCGGGTGGGCCAAAGAGGAGAATCCCTTTCCACGGACGCAGGATGCCATGAAAAAGCGCCGGGTACCGGACTGGCATCACGACTGCCTCCTGCAGAAGATGCTTTGCACCCTCTAAATCAGCGATGTCACGCCATCGCACGGATGGGTTAACCTCGAGAATCTCGCGCAGAATCGTGGCAGCCAAGTCATTCAGCTCGTTGGTGGGAAATTGCGGCAACGGCTTCAGCGCGCGGTGGTTGGTAAATGATTCCTCCAGGGCGGCGTCGCTTGCTGTGCTCCCTCTGTCTCCCTTGTTCGTGTCACCAACTTTCCCGGTAGTGTGGACAGCTGCAGATTCGCCGTGAAGAGACAACCCACGACTCGCGCCTTCCGGGTTGGGTGAACCGCTGCCCCCGTTTGTCTGCACGTGGCTCAGCGCGCGGGCGAGGCTCGTTGGTCGTGGGTGTGGCTGCACCTTTCCGCCCGAGGGTAGTAATGACTGCGATGAGGACGAGGTGATCCCTCCACCTACGTTACCGTACCCGATGGAGGACGGCAGGTCTGCTGGCGCGCTGGACGGTGTGCTTGATGCACCTTGCACTGTGCTGTTTTTACGCCTCCGTGAGAGCAGCCGCTCTCCATTATCGCCGACGACATCGGCACCATCACCCGCTTCACCGTTACCACCGCGGGCGCGGTATAGTTTTGGGGCACGCTGGTATCTGAAGGTGTAGTAGTCCTCGTATTCCTGCACCACAGACATGAGGTCCACGTTGTCGGCGACGCTGAACTGCGTGAGAGATATGTGACTCTCCTGCTGGAGTGCCTGCAGGGTGTGCTTGTACCCCTGCTCCAGAAGAAACTGTTCGACCAAGACAATGACCCCTTTGACACGACGGTTACGTAGCTTCTCTTCCTCTTCACGGGCGAGTTGGCGCGTTTTCATTTGAGCCAGGCTTGACCCCTGCGCCGGCGCCATCGTGTTCGAGAGTGGTTGAAGCTGACGCATTGCTGCTCTCCCACGTTTTCTTCTGCCGTGTTTTTGTATGTATATATGTGTGTATATATATATTTATTCCATTTATTGATCTTCGCGCGCCTCTCTCTATGGCGTAGTACGTCTCAGTTTGGTGCGCCGTCCCGCAACAAAGCAAAAACACACACACGCGTACACACACAAAGGTTCCTTTACGAGGTGTGTATGCGCGTTCGTCTCGGCGGTTAGGGAGGAGGGAGGAGAGGGGGCAGAAAAAAAAAGAGATGGGGAGAGCGCTCTGTACTTTCGAAGGTTTGGTGAGCTGAGGGCTGATGCAAGGTGAGGGGAGTTCCTTCTCGGTCGCCCTCGAACAAAATGGCCAACAACACCCGCAGAGATACACCACAGGCTGCTGCCGCGACGGAAGAACTTTGTTTTGATCACATGGGACACATGAGAGGTCAAGAGTGTGTCGCTGTCGCACAGGAAATGCAGCGGTTCAGGCAAGGTAGAGATGAGAAATAGGAAACCGGGAAGGGGATATGCATGGAGCTGCCAAGTATCGGGAGCTCGTTGGTCCCCCTCTTGAGTTGTCCTCTGGGGTCATTCCTCTTTTTATTTCCGTTTGTTCACGTGTCTTTTCTTCATTCGTCTTGTTGTTCTCGGCCATATATCGATGAAAGCACCTAACGGATACCGCAAAGGTGATTTTTTCCAGAAGCGGATATGCAGGAGTGCGTGCCTGCACATACACTCTCTCACAAACACACACACATACACAAAGAAAGGGATACACAGCCGCAGAGAAAGGGAGTCAGGAGCATAAATGAATCAAGGCACGTGGAAAAGACAACAAAAAATATCTCGACATTACTGCAACAACCGCCAGGGCACACGACCCGCTGTCATCCCGCCCCTGGATACGCACCTGCGTGCGTATCCGGGTCTAGCAAAACAAGGACAGGAGCGGGAAATGGAAAAAAAAAACACAGAGAAGCGTGGGAATATACCCGGTAGGGGCTGGCGGCTTCTGAAGCGCAGTCACATGGGATACGAGAAGGGGACACGAAGCTACAGTGCCTCGCTCATGAATATATACCGCTGTAATTGTCTTGAAAAAAAAAATACGCAGCCAGAACCTCTTTTTTTTTTTTTTTGATCACGGGGAATATATACGCACCAAAGAGTGGCCGCCGACCGCCATCATCACCACGAGTTCCCTCCCTCCCCGTTCAGTTATCATGGAGGGTATAACCATGTCCACCCGAGCAGTCGTCCTTGGGATCGCTAGGTGTACGAGGCACGCAGAAAACACGCGTGTTTTAAAAGTTAAACACACACACATACACAGACACAGATAGACACATATACGCACACACATACATCAACTCCATCATGTTGTAGCCTAAAGGACAAGAGGCGCCGGGGCAGGGTGTGTGTGTGTGTGTGGGGGGTATCAGGCGCTACACCCTACCTCACCTCATCACTACCCCGTCTGCCCAGATGCGTTGGATTCATTTCTCCCCCTGCCTTCACCAAGGCGGCTGAGGGGATGAAGGCGCACGGCTTACGCCTTGGGCAGCTTTGTCTCCATGACGGGGGCTAGCGTGATGAGGTCTGCCAGCACCCACTTTTTCGAATGGTCCATGTACATGCACATGAGCTTGCGGGTAGCTGGCGGCGTCTGTGAGACGTCTTCAGGAATTCCGATCATACGTCCGATCGCCTTGGAGAAGAGAAATTCCACGGGCTTTCCCGTCACCATACGCATGAAAAAATCGAGGAAGCTTGCCAGCGACTTGGGGCTGTTTGATGCGAACACGCGTGCGGCGGCAATGCGCTCGTACTCGTTTTCGTAGCCGACTATGCGCTTGTAGAACCACTCGAAGTTGTAGGCGTATCGTTCTGGTGGAACGACAACGTCCACGGTGAGCAGTGCGCACGCATGCGCCGAGGCAGGAATCGGTGGCAGCATGTTTCCGTTCACCTTGATGTACACCGCGTGTTCCTCTTCTCCCTCTGCTGAGCCTTCCTTTGGTGCCACCGTGGCCTTCTCTGTGACGCCTGTTTTTACTGTTCCGTCGACAGGTTCACCACTTGATGCAGTCTTGGTTGCGCCCACATACTTCTTCGACAAGTCTTCTAGTTTCGCGCAGGTGACCTGGACACGTGACATCATGTCGGAGGACTTGGCGCTATCCCCGGCTGATGCACCGGCGGCCTCCGGATGCGTAGTGTACTTTCCGCTGTGCATCGCTTTGCTGGCAGACGCACCCGCGACCGCCGTACTCGAGACCGTCGAGCCGGTCGGCATTAGGGTACGGGTGGTTTTGTTCACTACGAAGGTGTGTTCCTCCGCCCTTGTGCGATGTGCGTTGGCTTCTGTGTCTGTGTGCACCTCAATCATGCCGCGGTCGAAGTCATTTTCATTCGAGTTATCGGCTGTGTGTGCGGCGTTGTCCCCGTTCTCACCCCCGCTGCCCGCCACACCTGCGGGGTCCAATTTTCGCAGGTAGTCGTTGCTAAATGTGACATCCACCTCGGCACCCACATTGTTGCTGTTGAAGTACATCCGTGCATTGCCCAGGCGGGCAAAAATGACCAGCTTCGAGTCTAGCACGTAGTCTCCGGGAGAGGCGATGCTACTCAGGTTCACCTGTTTTTCTTTATGCATCACCCAAACTTTGAAAATAGACTCCGCCAAGTGCCGTGAGACAGGGATGAGGGAGACAATGGCCGAGACAACGCTGCTGACCAGCGATTCCTGCAGATTCGTTTTTGAGGAGGCGTGGGCGGAAGAGTCGCTGTTATCCTCCTCGACCTTCAGCACCTGTGATGCTGCCGATGCTGCCTCGGCACTCGCGCACCCCTCGGCTTTAAACAGGTTGTCCAGCAGCTTCACCGCTTCGTGCGCCGCGGCGATGGTTCTGGTCGACTCAGTCTTTCCAGATAGGGGTTTCGTGTGCTCGACGAGGGCGCTTATGACAACAGCGAGGCTGTAGTAGGCCTGTTTTGCGCCGGCGAGAAACTCCTCCTGGGTGCAGCCGTTTACGCCTTTCGAGAAATTATTGAAGGCGCGCACAAGCTCGTCGTCTTCCGAGAGTTTGATTCCGATGGTGCGGATGCTAGAGGGGGCAGTGGCACCACCGTCTACCGCTGCGGCGGGGGCTTGCTCTTGCTGCTTCATTTCGCTCCGCGGATGGGAGGTGGCATCCACATCCTTTTCGTTAGAGGAGAAGTAGTGCACCGCCGTGGTAGCTGCCGTGGCAGGCGTAGCGGACACGGCGGACGCGGCAGCCGCAGCGGCAGCGGCGGCGGGTGCTTCTTTTCCCTTATTCACATCGCTCTTCTTTTCGTCACTGCGGGATGAGTAGCAGCGACGCTGCAGTTGCCCGGTCACACTGCCCGGGGAAACAAGCGAGGCGGGCACGTCACCGAAGACTTTGCTCGGTCCTCGCATGCCCTTTGGCAGGCGCGCCATCACCATTGGAGACGACGACGGCGCAGCAGACGATGCCACCGCCGCCGCACACCCAACGGTCGCCACGGTGCACGTGAGACGTCGGAGCATCCTTCTCGTCACAAAGGAGCAGGATAAAGGGGTGTGTGCGTGTGTATGGAGGTGGGATGTGGGGCTTCTTTCTCCAACGTCACTCACTAGCCTCTGACGTGGCGTATATATATATATATATATGTGTGTGTGCGTGTGTGCGAGGAAAAGAAATGAAGCGGCTGTGTCAAGGTCGGTTGTTGCCGCGGGTTCACAAAGTGATCCACCTATGAGAAAGGAGAGGGGAAGGAAGAAGGGGAAGAGGGTAGGTTATTTTTGCACTACGGCTACTACTTCAGCCATGGTCTAGCGCGTGTGTGTGTGATTTTGTGCGCTTTGCGCTACACACCCACACCAGCTGCACGCCGGCGGGTTCTACGGGCGTCGGTGCTCTAGAAGATTTAAATTACACGAGTACAGTCCACGGGCATTTTATTTTTTCTACCCTCGTCAGAAACGCTCACCTTCCATGATGTGATGAGGGCTGCGTGGGATGCGCCCAGGTCTGCCAGGTACGTGTGGCATCGTGTGCGCGTCACAGAAATGTGAACTGTGGCATGCTGCTCCGACGCCACGCCACCCAGAGCATACCCACTAGATATCTGTAGCGATCCCTTGCTTTCGCTTCGCCTGGGGCGTTCAATTTTTGACTCTGTGTTGTTGTTGCAATAGATAAATTGGTATTGCATCGCCCGGTACACTACACCCGGGGAAAAGGGGGGGAGGAGGAAGGGATCGAGCGCGCTATCTGCGGTAGAGACTGAAGGGATGAGGAGCGCAATGGACAACGTAATGGGGAGACCTGAGCTTATACGTATACATAGGAAGGGTCCGCTTCACTTCCCTGAGATGTGTGCATAGAATAAAGGGGTGCTCACAAACATGCAAGGGATGGAGGTGAACTTGCTTGGCCGATACCTAAAGAGCATCTACAAACAACTGGGGCAGGCACTCTCAGCTGTGTACTCGCCCCCTCCCCTCCCCCCTCCCCCCTCCCCCCTCCCCCCTCCCCTCCCTGCCATGAAAACAAAAAAAAAACATCGAGACTCAAATGTGGGAGGCCTCATGGATTTTGGTTACACGTGCAGGGCGTCCATCTACGCTGTCTAGTGGTGGTGAGAAGCAACGTTGCTTTTCGGGGATGTCATCGCCATTCCAGAGTCGAACTAGCAGCTCTTCGCGGGAGATACCGATGGCATCCATGATGTTTACTTCCTCCTCCATCGGCGTACGCATTGCGCGGCATGACATGTCGCACGCGGCCCGCTTCTGCAGATACGTCACTTCCTCCATGTATGCCTCGTAGCGAAAGGCGCATCGCGTCTGCGGCACATGCGACCGCGCGACATCGTTACCCGCCACGCTGCGCAGGTAGTAGAGCTGCCCGAGCCACTGCTTCTTGCGCGCCACTGGGAAACCCGAGGCTCGCACGCTGTTTGCCGCCAGCTCGCAAATATCCGCCGCGGACAGGTTCCACAGCGCCTCGGCCGTGCCATACTCCTCCAGCAGTGGCTGTTCTGTGCGGTGGAAAATAAGTGGGCCATCGGTGCCAAGGGCCACGTTCAGGCCGCGATACAGAAACTGTGGCAGCGGGTGATCCTGATAACGACGAAAGAGTGCGTTGTTCGACATGGGCACAATGGCCAGCGGGATCTGGGCAAGGTAATACAAGTACTGAAGCACCGGCCGCTTGTCGAGGTTGATGCCGTGACTGATGCCATCCGCCAGCACGAAGACGTCCGCCATGTGGTCGGGGTCGCCGCTTTCCCCGGCATGCGGTCGAAACTGAAAAGTGTTGAGTCCTCGCGAGGCGCGGTAGCAGTTCAGAGTCGTGATGTTTTCCCACATATAAAACATGTAGTAGGCGAAGGGTGGGCTTTCCTCGCTGGTCCACTGTGCTGGCGGTGTGTTGATTGTCTGGTCAGGCTCCCGGTCGCTCTCATTGTCGACGCTGTCAAATCCGGAGACGTGGCTGAGAAAGAAGTTTAGATACGGAAACTTGTTCGGGTGCAGCGATGCCTCCCACAGCGGATAAAATATGTTGGTGAGCATCTCCTGGAAGCTGTGGAGCTGGCCGTTGCGCCTGTAGAGGTGGTACAGTCTCGGGACCTGGATCATCCAGCTATTGGTGTGATGGGACACCCCATGCAACACAAACCAGCGTGACAGCCGGTCCCACTCGTCCTTGTGTCGTCCGTAGATGGAGAGGCGATTCTCCGTGAAGGTGCCGCCTTCGAGCTCGTTCTGCTTAAACACACCACGGATGAGCTCCGCGAAGTAGCGTCCCTGCATGAAGTTATCTGTTTTGAGGAACAGCGAGCGTAGGGAGGTGATACCCATCGGGCTGAAGCGGTTATTGAAGCGATCAAAACGGTGAAACGTGGCCTTGCCAGCGTGAACCTGAAGCGCTGCCGTGGGCATCTCAGCAACCAGGCGCGCTACCCGATCTGCCCTCGCCTTCGCTACCGCCTCCTTTTTATGTTTCGGGGCGAGGGACTGAGGTGCAGTAGTGCTGCAGATCTGCTGTGTGGCTGTTGACTCTAGCTGTTTCACCTCTCCGAGAACTTCATCAAAGAACTGAACAAGCGTAATCGGTGCACCCGTTTTGGAATCCAGGCCAACGACATCGTCTGGATGGTCGCGAATTTTCTGTTTCATGAACTGCAGCAGCGATTTGGCTGTTATGCCGCTAGCCATGTGGCAGTGTACATCCACCTTGATGCAGTTGTGTACGTCGCCGCGCATCTGCTGCACAACACGACGCCGGGAAAGGGCAGCCATCCGCGCAGCAGTCTCGGCAGGTGTGCTCTTCACCGGTAGATCAGTACGGAGGCCGGTGGGCAGGCTTGCTTCCGCGCTGGGCGCTGCTTGTGCGGATGTGGTCTCGATCATGTAGCTTTCTTCATCATCATTGGTCAAGGCGACATGAAGTTTGTACTTCGACTCGAGCATACCCAGCCGTTTGTTGGCGTATTTGGCCGCGGCGGGGTCGGCGTTGGCGAGACTGCGCAACAGGCGCATGTCTTCCTGGAACTGCGTCCACGTCGGAAGTCTCTGCAGCGGTGACCCCGGCAGATGAGCAGCATGGTTGCTGGGCTGCTTGGGCTCTTTCTCTTCCAAGCTCAGGACGCCACCGCGCCAACGTAATACCAACGCTGCCGCCTCTGGCGATCTTCCAGTGAAGTCTTCATTGCCGCTCGCGTAGAGCTTCTCCATCTGCTCCTGAGAGCGATATCCAGGGCGCGTTACGAACTGCTGGTAGGTCTCCCGCATGTTCATGGCCGCCATCAGGCGCTTTGCCTCTTCGCTGGGCCCGGCGATGTCTGGTCCTACAATTAGAATGCGCGGGTATTGCATGAATGCCTCATGCGCGTGGTAGCTAGAGAGCTTGTGGAGGAAATTCAGGTCTTTTTCTTGTTGCAGCGCACGGGTGCTCGCACTGTCGTTGGTGAGGTAGACAGTGGCAGAGGAGTCACTGCTGTTCTTGGTCGTGGGTGGCAGGAACAGGGCGGCGCGGAGGCGCGCCTCATGACGCCTGCTCCCCAGCTTCTGCGGGTTTTCTGCTCCCACACTGCTCGCCTCTCTTACTGCGGCGAAGAGCACGTTGAGCTCGTGTTCCAGCGCGCAGGTGCGGCTGTGCAGTCGCAGGGAGTTCACCTGAGTGACAGGGAACTGGTTGTACCGTGCTTGCGCGTGCGGCCAGCCGTACCCGAGGAGGTCGCGCCGCTCTGCCCACGTGAGGCACCCGCTATTCGCCTCTAGGGAGCGAAGGCACATCTCAGTGACATCAATATTTGCCAGCCCACGTTGCTTAGTGAGCTCCATCAGTTCTTCGTTGAGTGCATCGTTGGTCGTGTCGTAAAAGAGAGGATCAAGAGTGGCTACACTCACGTGCAACCCGACCTGGACCGCAAGGGGGATCGCCGTCGCACTCAGTGTGTGCTTGACCGAGGCGCTGCAGCAGCGGTTGCGTGATGGTGTGAGGATGACGTGGCGCCGTGCAAGCATGAACAGGTAGGTCAGTGGGCTCCACTCGAACGCGGTCGTCGGGTTCACAACCGCATCGGCGAGCAACAAGCCAAGGGTACTTTCACCGAAAAGGGTGCGGCTGTTGGCGCCGCCATGAAGCGTGAGCGTGAAGACAGGCCGAACAAAGCAGGCTGAAGTGGCCGCTGCTGTATCGGCGTCATCGGCTCCGTCGGCAGCATCCTTCTGCTTCTCACCAAAGGCAAGCAAAAACGCGTTCACGAGCTGAATATTGCGCCATATATGATACGTAAAAAAGGCGTCTGGCGGTGTCAGCGATGTGGCAGATCCGGTGGCGTGCGCTGGGCCGTTGCGGTCTTGTTTCACTGGTAACGGAAATTGCCGACTGGGGTCGCCACTCAGCGGCATCTCTTGGACTGCGGCGCTGTTGGTGAAGCTGATGGAGAAGCCTGTTGTTCGCTGCAATAGTGCCTGCATCTCTGCAACACGGCGTTCCGCTGCGGGTGGGGGATTGGACACGCCCCCGCCTCCCTGCGTGGAGGCTGCGGGAGCGAGGTAGGCTTCCCAGATGGGGTCAAAAATGTTATGCAAGACATCTCCAAAGAAGAACGGTGGTGGTGTGCCAGAAGAGGCCGTAGTTGAGTCTTCAGCGCACTTGGTTGGCGTAGCGTGCTGCCCATGATGCTGTCGAGGCCACGATGTCTTCTCCGTAGCCACGCTGTAGGCGTCTTGCACCACATGAAAGCGGAAAAACAAACCAGGGCACGACTCTAGAAGTCCGCTTGATGCGCACCACCGCGCCAGTCGTGGCAGTTCAGCGCCACTCTCGCCTGACACGGTCAGCTCTAGCTCCAGCCGGTCATACTTGGTACCGGAGGAGAGGATAGATTTGAGTATCGGCTGCAGGAGCCGGGCCAAGAGCTCGCCCTCTCCCTTGGCACCTCCCGAGGTGCTCAACACATGCTGAAGAAGTCGATTGGCGTGGGCCGCAGAGGGTCTGTCGCTCGAGTCTGCAAGCTGCTGCAGGCTCAGCCATCGGTCGGCGGAGTCGGCAGCGTAGTTGGGGTGCAGACAGAGTCCCTCCTCCGTCAGCACGCGCTCCGACATGCCGGCGCTATTGCCGAGGAAGCGTCGTACTGCCTCCTCGATTGAAATGGGCGACGCCGTGGCTGGTACATTGTCTTGCTTGTCATGGCTATGGGCACCGAGGTTTACAGACCCCTCTCTGTCAGTGTCCTCTGCGACGTCAACCATGTAAAGCGGGTAGTTCGGCTCGTCTCGGCGCAGGTCTGTGATAAATTTGACCACCGAAGCAGCGCTCACACACGTCTCGATGCGGCGCAGATCACATTTAGGCGCACGCCGGATGTCGCTCCCATGAAGAACGGGGTCGTGCTCGTCCTCGCGATAGCCGTTGTAGGCACGATAGAGGCTGAAGCGGCTCTGCAGAACCTTCACCCGCGGCTCGCACGCACTGAAGACCTCACCGTTGGTGACAAGGCTGCTGAGGCGGTTAAGGCGGTCGAGGAAGGCGTTGTAGCTGAACAAGGGATGCGCACGCATCTCCTCCGCCAGGTCGTTGGCGACATCGAGTGATGGCGGAGAGAGAAAGGTCTCGGCTGCAAAGGATGAGCACGGCTGCGGCGTGTCTGTTCCCTTCAAATTGGTGGAGCAGAGAACGGCGGGGACCAGGAGGCCGTCCAGCGCTGCAATCGAGCAGACACGCGTCGTTGAGGGTGTCGCGGCGCTTGCCGAGGCGACGGGTGTGCATCCCTTAAGGAGGTTAACTAGTGCACTCAACAGCGGTGCTGCAGCCTCTGCAAGTGCGGCGTGTTCTTGGTGGAGGTGCTTCTCGGTGAAGGTGACGCCGTGCTGGTCCCTTGCACGGCTGTGCTCTACTTCACGCAGATGCAGGCCTAGACGTGTCGCCGCAGAGATGCGCTGTACGTCGCTCACGATCTGTAACGCCTCCAGCACTAGCGGTGCACCCTTGTGAAAGGCGGCATCACCAGTGTCGTTATGGAGGAGAATATCATGCAACTGATCATCCATCCTTCGGAAAGAGTGGCGGATAACCGACATACAAATACATACACACACACACACACAAATATATGTATATATATATATATATACACAAGAGGGAAGTGGGGCAGGGATCCGGTGAGCGAAAGGTTTTAGAAGTCAGCGACAACGGCGATGAGGAGGAGGCCCAAGAGGCAAAGAAAGAGAGGGAATGGAGGGGGTTAGCAAAAGCACGGACTGCGTGGAAAGCCTGCGTCGAGGGCTAATGGGCGGGTATTTAAAGCGTGTAGCGCTTGGCAGCATCAGAAAATGTGACTTCGTTGCGTTTTTTTTTTTTGGTGCACGGGGCGGGGGAGGAGAGAGGGAGGGAACAGCAGAGAAAGATAAAAGTGGTGATACCAGCATGAGTCAATACATGAAGGGGTGTTCAGACAAAGACAGGGGCATCAACGCCGTATACACGCTCACCTATACAACACTATCGCTTGCCGTAAAGGTCTCCCGGGGGCAGAGCGAGCAGCGTAGCGTCCACCGCCCCGCCGCTCCCTCTCTTGCTACGCGGGCACGTGTCTTGGTTTGGCGGTTGAACTCCCAGATATATAAAGGGTCGCCTGGGAGAGGAGGAGGGTAGTTGTGCAGGTGGCAACAGCAGCCCAGCTCTTCCTCTCGTCAAGGATCTAGATGTGTTTTGGCTCGTATGCGGTGCGTTTATTACCGCTTCGAGTTGCAGGTTAAGAGACCGGTCAGACAGACGCCACCAACAGCGTGTCTGTATGCATGTGTCTTCCTGCTCCTCACTCCATGAGACATGAATTAAAAAAAATATATATGTATTACTTCTTTGGATGCGATGCGGTTAGCTGGGCTGATGGAGAGGTGTGCGTACAAGCGGGTGAGGAGGCAGAACTATCCACTCCGCTGGTGCACACGCGCTTCAGGTTTGAACGCGTCCACCTCATCGAACACGGCGCCATTGCTTACAACTGGGTTCCTTCATGGCGCATCATCATATACTGTGCAAGGCAGTCAAGAAGGGTGGGGGTGGGGAGGCAAGACTGGTGCCCGTGTGTTGCTCGATTTCTCCGCATCACACACACACACACAGACAACCACACACCCGATTTCCCTTCCTGCACTTATACAGGACAGACGACACTGTCAACTGGAAGGCAGCCATCAGCGCGTCAGTGGCTTGGTGGGCGGAGAGGGACAGAGGTGGGGAAGAGGGCTACGAGAATCGAGGGAACTCGTGCCTCATGTTCACACCTTTGCGCTCCATCACCGTCTTGCGCCGATTGCGCTGGTACGTCTCCACCACGCGGTCGCGTAGTGCCTTTATTTCCTCCTCCTTGCTAACGCGTTTAGTGGTGCCATCGGCACGTGTCGTTTGGGTGATGGCAGGTGCGAGTCCGAGCCGCGCCAGACGTTTCTGTTGTGCCAACTGCCCTCCGCCGGCGAGCAGCCGGTGACGCTCCTCCGCTGCACCTACGCTGTGGTGACGAGGGCCTTCCTCTCGCTCCAGCGCGTTCGCCAGTCGCGACACGGCGGCATTTCGGTTCGGCACCACGTCAAACACCGGTGGGGCCTCCACCCTCTCACCGTAGCGTACAACATCAACCAGCTCATAAAATTCTTGCGGCCTCCGCTTCTTATGGAGCGTGTCGGTGCGACTAGCGTCCGCTGCAGCGGCCTGCTGCTCGACGTCGGGATTGAAGGAAATATGCTTTCGGTGTTGCTGCTGCGCCGCGGCATCCGCATTTCCACTCGATCGCTTTCCCGATTCCGGTGAACTATCGCGGCAACGCTTTCGTTCTCCAGCCTTGCCGCCCTTTCGACGCGCCGCGGCAGTGACGGCGGCCTCCGCGGTTTCGCGCCGAAGCGTGTCCTCTTCTTCTTTTTTCATACTTCGTAGTTTTCGCTCAAAGGCGAGGTTCACTCGCTCGCGCACTTCATCGGAACTCTCTCCCTGCACACCACCGCCTTCGCTACCATTTTTCTTTTTGCGGCTCCGCTTACTACCGCTGCCGTTGGTGGACTTAGTGTACGCATCTAGTTCCTCCTCTATTTCCTGCATCTTCGCAGCTACACGGATCCGGCGCTCCTCTTGCTTGCGTTTGTGCTTCCGCTCCTTTTTTCGAGCGATGATTTCTTCAACAGTCGGCGATTCATCGCAGGTGCCGTCGGTGAGGTTCGGAGCAGTCAGGCGTCCGTAGCGGCTGCTCAGCGGTTGCAGAGCTGCGCCGACGGAGGCACAGAGCTCTTCATTCAGAGAAGCAAATTTTGAATGATTGCTAACTTTTTTCGTGGTCTCTACGGAGGGTGCTGGGGAGGCAGCAGAGGCAACAACCGCAGCGGCTGGCGCGCCCTTTTCTGCTGCTGTCTTTTTCCGAGACGTGCTCCTGCTGTCGTTGGCACCTTCAGGGGTCGGACACACCTCTGCATTTGTTTCCGGGTTCTCTTGCTTCAGTGCAGCACGCTTCGCCTGCTGCCGCGCGCGGGCTTCCTGGAGATACTCAAAAATACGACGTTGGCTGTGAGGAATGCTGTCGAGTGAGCCGATTGTCTTGGCTGTCGGCACTTGATTCGCTAATTTTTCTCGCTTTTGCTCTCGCTGGAACGGAGAAAGCTTGGCATTCTTGTTACGCTTGTGCGTGTGCGACTTGTGCCGTGGCACGCGGTCACGACGGGCCATTATGCACACCTACACACACTCTCAGAAAAAAAAAACTAGTATATATACCTGCCCTCCCCTTTTCCCTTTGAGAGAAATCCAAAAAAAAATCGAAAAATGTGCGACGTATGTTCCTGAATGGGAGATGTTGTTGTCGACGTAAATACTCGAGAAGAATGCTCGCATCAGAAAAAAAAAAAAGGAGGCAGCGAGGGGAGGAAGAATTGGCGTGTGTGTGTGTTTCAGATGCATCAGAGGGTGTACATCGCCATGCTAGAGATTTGTGGATACAGACACGCTGCATAGAGCCCTCAGTCAAAGCGAACACGGACAGGAGTCACGAGAGCTCTGCCACGTGCATGTTTAAGTTGACCATACATTTTTTTTTTTAAAGAAAAGGAAGGTGCGTGCTGTGCGTGCGTGTGGTGGATAAGGGGAGGGGCTGGCATGTGCGACGCCGGTGCACTCACCCACACGATTCCTCGTATTCGTTTCCCCTTTATATATATATATATATTTCCCTCACCGATTTCATATTGCATTTTCAAATTTTCTAAGTCGAATAGAGCGCTCAGGTTGCGTCTGAGGGCCTTAAAAAAAAAATAAATGGTGGTCTTCCAGTGTGTGCGGCGCATGGGGGGGGGGAGGGATGGATCTATACCCCAAAGATAAACCTTTCGAGATATGGAGCGGTGCTATGGGTATGAGAGGTACTCTCCCTATCCCTCCCTCCTCCCTCCCTATACGCCTCACACACGCACTGGTGGGCCGTTACTCAGTTAATCGACTCAACAATAACAGACATTGCTCGCTTCCACTCGCACGCGCACATGAGTGAACAAGCACACCTGTCTCCAAACATACACACACACACACACACACGCAGACGGTGTCACGCAACGTTTTGCCATCGCTACACGCTATGGTGCAGGGGAAGGTATAAGTGTTTTTTCTTCACTCATTCACGATTTCATTCTCCTGCGCGCGCACAAACTCGGCGTTGGTGCGAGAGAGCGGGTCAGAGAGCAGGAGCGATACCCGGAGGCCGTTTTCGAGCTCGAACTGATCCAGAAGCTGCTTCGCTTTAAAAAGCGACTCTGCGTCACGGAACACGACGCGGAGGTGCCGGTCATAGAGAGACCAGCATGCGAGGTAGCCAGGGAGATCGCGCAGACGACCGCGCACACGCTGCAGCGGCACCCGGGACGAAAGCGCCGCTACCGCCGTGACAAAATCTTTTTGCCGACGCGGGAACTGCGTGATGAGTGCAGTCGACTTGGATTTAGGCCGCCTGGACCTCCGGTCATTGCTACTGGGCGGGAGAGCACCTTCGCATATCGGGGTCATGGAATCGTCTGACCTTGCAGCCACTTCTTCAGTGGACGCCTCTGCCTTGACTCGCTGTAGAGAGGGAGTGGCCCTGTCGCTGCTGCGCTCCCGCTTCTCGCCAGCAGCAGACACCGTCACGTCGGCAGAGTCACTATCTTGTTGAGCGTCCGCACGACTATCTTCTTCGGGCGCGTCCCTATCTTCTCCACTCACCAGCGCGTCCTTTGGTGTACAACTCTCATCGATGCGCAGCAGCACCTCGTCCGCTGTTCGCCCAGGCAAATGTACGCTCACGGGTAGCTTTTCCTCGAAGTAGTGCTGTCGCCGCAGTCGTAGGGCCAGCTGCTCCACCGCACCAATGTTGGTCATCGTTGCCGCCTCCGAAAAAAATTCAGGAGCGGCACTGGTTCCTTTTTTTTCTGCCTTCGCAGACGAGGACGTCGACGTTGACGGCCGCCGAGGGGTTTTGTTGAGCTGCATTGGTGCGAAGTCAGCGTTGGCCGGTCCGTATAGGCTGATCTCGGCTGAGCGGGTCTCCGTGCGACAGCGCACAGCGTAGCTGCAGCCAAGCACTGCGGCGTTCAGGCGCCGCGTTTGCGGTCCGCCCTCGTTAATGAGACGCTCTACATCCATCGTTTCCTCATAGTCGCTGCGCAGACCGCAGTATTGCGGAAGACATGCTTTGTGCAACTTACCAAAGTCGTTCTCGACGTTCGTGATGATGACGGTGTACTTGACCCCACCCGACTCCCGCGTGGGAGCGGCCGCACTTGTTTGTGCTGTCTCGCCCTTAGCACGCCCGGGTGCGCGGGTGCTCTGGTGATGCGTTCCGCTATTGATTCCCTTGCCAGGGGGGCGGTGCTTCGCCAGGTGCGCGGTGCGCGGTGTCGCTGACGCACTGCTCGACTTACTTGCACAGCTGCTTTTCATTTTCGGAGCTAAAGGTGACTGGGTGGGGGAAGGGGGAGGGGAGGGGGTGCGGCCAAGTGTGAAGAGGACGAAACAAAAAAAAAAACGGAGCGGCTCGTCGCCCCCGTAAAGTTGTTTGAGTATGTGCACGTGTGTGATAGGTTGGTGTTCTTGAGCCCCCATCAGGTATATATATATATATATATATATATATTATGAGAATCATCAGGCAAGATGAGGTCGGAGTGGGCGAGGAGGAAGGAGTGGTGCAGAGAGGGCGTCAGCGTACAAGAACACGAAAGGAGAGAGAGAG
>CM007333.1:315805-333383 GCA_000333855.2 Endotrypanum monterogeii
TATATATATATATATATATATATATATTTATGGAAGGAATCATCCAAGGGCCAAGGATGAGGGTTCGGGATGGGGGCGAGGAGGAAGGAGTGGTGCAGAGAGGGCGTCAGCGTCAAGAACACAAAGGGAGAGAGAGAGAGAGAGAGAGGGGGGGGGGGGCGAGTGACGTAAAGCAGAGTCTGTACGTCAAGAACCAGCGTGTGAAGAGGGGGGAGGGGAAGGGGGTGGATTCTCTCCTCCCCACCGCCGTCACACAACCGGGCGTTGGTTGGTGGCGCTAGCCAGCGAATACACGCGCACTCCTAGGCGCTGAATGATCCTAGAAGATATCCTCCATGAATGTACACGTTTCTACTTACCAGAGAGCAAAAAAAAAAAAAAGCGAAGGTTCAAGGTCTTCGCCCTCACCCACGATACACATCCAAACATCATTATGCGCACATATAGTGATTCCCGTTGTGTCTTCGTTCTCTCCTTGTGTTTCCTGGGTCGCGCAGCTGCGATCCGTTAACTTTCCCCAACGACACCATGTCCACGATCCGTGGCTTACTCCTCATCAACTTCGCTGCAATAGAAGTGGCGGTGAGGGTGGGGTGGGGGTCTTACATCAAACTTTATCGAATGCATATTTAAGCCGCGACAAGGCGATGAGTTGTTCTCGCGTGTTGAGCAGCGAGCGCACCAGAAGGGCCACTCCGAGGTGGAAGAGTGGTTGCCACCCCGCCAGCGTGTACTCCAACGCTGCGCCGGCGATGATATGGAGTGACATTGCCTGCGGCGGTTGTAGCCTGAGGTAGGTGTATGCGCTTCGTGTGGCGCGTTGGCGGTACACCATGGCGCCGAGATAGAAAAGCGAGCTCAGGCTGCTGAGAGCCGCTGCGACGTACAGTGCGAAAACTGGGTCTGCTCGGGTTCTTCTGTGTAGATTTTCGAGTGTTCGTTGTTGCTTCGTAGCAGTTATCACAGGTGAGAGGCTTCCTTCGGGGTGTCGGCTGTGCTGCTCTCCTATTTCCGTCTCTCTCAGGTCCTCGACGTCTATACGAAGCAGGCGGCACGCCTTGTAGCAGCTCCACGCTGCCCACAACAACAATGCAAGGTTGTACAGCATTGTTATGAACGAAAAAGTCGCCATTGCTTTTCCGGATAGCCCCAGGACCGCAGGGGATGTTCGGTGGTGTCTCGCATCCCTCGCGGCTGGAGTTGGTTCGACGGCTGCCGGCTCTGCAAATATTTGTTGCTCCCGAGGAATCCACAAGGGCCCAGAAGTCCCTGAGAGGTCGATCAGAGAGGTGCCGCTTAGTAACAGACATATGTACAGCGCCGCTACCACTGCGTGAAGGCAGACAATAACCTCGAAGAACTGTCTGCTGCCTCGGAGCGAGCGAGCGAAGTAAGCGATCACTTCCTGTTGCTCATTCGAGGTTAAGACGTCTTTGCTCTCGATGAGTTTTTTGGCATGACGGTCCCTACCAGTTATGCCACGAAAACTTTGACGGTAACGCATGGCCCAGTTTTTTTTTTTTTTCGAGGAACACACACACACACACACACACACACAGCGATGGATGAGGTATGATACTTCAGCGGTTCAGCTGTGAACGTTTCTCTCTCGCTCTCTTCCCCTATCGGGATGTTCTCGTAGAGAAGAGTAGAAAGTATAGAGGAGGTGCTGGAGAAGAGTGTTAGTGTGAGTGGGAGCGGCAAGTGAGAAGCGCGTGAGAGCGTTCGCACGGTACGAGCATTCGTGTGGGTTGCATGTGAATGTGTAGGCAAGTATAGACCCCTCAGTACGCAGCCCTTCCTTCTGCCCCCCCCCCTCTACCCCCTTCCAACGGACCACACACACATATATATATATGTGTGTATATGTGTATGCATCTATACATGTACATAGAAATGCTACCTTCCCTTTCTTGTGTTCTCACGAGCAGTTTTTCCCCTTTTTTTTCTCCACGTTTAGACAAGATGATGATGGACAGCTAATGCTATTAATAATAATTAAGGAGGAGTGATGCACTCCCCAGACCCCGTCCTTCACCCCCTCGCCCCTCACATTCACGCCTACCCAAGCAGAGGGGGCGAGGGGAAGAGTGTGTGTGTGTCACCGTATCGATCGCCCCCTCCGCAAATATTTCAGTTACTGAAAAGAGGGGTGTGTGCATGTGTGCGGTTGGGGGGGGGGGAGTACGTATTTGTGGTGGCCCTCAAGCAGACACGTGCGTATTTCCTGACTTCAAAGTGTTCGCTTGACTGTTATCTGCAAATGAAGTGGAGGGGTTAGCCACCAGGAGGGAGGGGAGGGGCGCCCCCTGAGAGTCATGGAGGGGGTTGCGCGCAGTCATGATCGAGTAGGGGTAAAGACTCGGTCGGTCTCGTGAGGCTGAGCTCAGCACCCAGCTCATATCCCTTTGGGTTAATCACAGCCACTGAGGCCGGTGGTCCCCCCCCATCTCTGTTTTCTTTTCATGGACTAGAGCTTCTTGGGAGGTACTACAGGGACCATCCCAGTGGCGTTCTCGTGGGAGCATCGAGGGTGGTGGTGGGGCGAGGTGCACTAGATGACTGTGTACGAGTGTTGGGGTATATCACTCAGGAGCTTACTCGGGCGCCTTTTGACGCACCGCTAGGGTTGATGTAGGGTATCCATCTTACGACTATCGTCTTGCTGTCCCTCCGTGCAACCAGCACCGCTCACGCAGACTGGGAGGCGTCACGTCACTCTCTCGCTGCGGCGAGTTATTGTGTAGCCAGCTGTTCCGGTGGTGCCTATGGGGGCGGCGAGAAACGACGACGCGGGTTGATGATCGGGTTCAAAAACCAAGACGATGCTTGTATGCGACCTCGATTGATTTGCTTCAGTCCTCTGTTCCTCATGCGGGTTGGGCCCGGGCTTTGGTGCTGACAGAGCCCCACGCCAGAGGCTAAAATAGCACAGCTGGTGAAGGAGCCACAACAGGGTGTGCGCCATCGGGGACAGGAAACGCCTCGCTGCTTCAATGATCCGGCGTACCATTTTCTTCAGGTAGCCATGAGAGCATAGTCTACGTAGCAGCTGGGAGGCGGTCGCTGCGAAGGGTGCGTCTAGGTGCACGATGTGACCATACGCACAGCTGAGAAAGGTGTGTACTCTTTCCGCTGACTTGAAAGACACATCACCCGCATTCCATCTGCCCAAACTCATCCACAGCAGTCGAACAAGCTTGAAGGGCCAGAGCTTTTGATAGAGAGCAGGCCCCCAGGGCTCCTCCGCTTTGTTGGGTCGCGTCACATCCCCCCCCCTTTCCCACTGCGCAATGAGAACCATATCCCTCTCTACTTGGCAGCACAGCCACCAAAGCATCACAGCAACAAGCAGGAGCTGGAATACGCGGAACAATGGAAATAGACTGCCCATAGTTGACTCAATGCTACTCTCCGTGTTACCGTCGCAGCTCATTTGTGTCAGCGTGGGAATATCGATGCGGCCAAGGTTCCTCACCTGACCGTCCCCGTCTTGCAGAGAAATATTCTGAACAGTGTACGCGGATGTCTTCCTCTGTATCGAAGCGGCTGCGACGGAGGTGGGAAGAAGCCAGTCGTCTGTCGCTGAAGACGCTTTTGGGGCCATGCGCCGATGGATGTAATTGAAACTATTTGTATCTACGTTGGCGAAGAACGCGCTGGGTCGGAACAGCCGAATCCGCTGCAACAGGGCCCAGCTCCAGTAGACGTATGGGTTTTCATAGTACCATGCGTTGCGCATGATGCGCTGGAAGTTGTCGTGGGTGTATGCCACGCGCACGAGAGGGTTAAGTAAAATAACCGGGGCTCGTTCATCCTGGAGGAGGGCGGCATGCATGATATCTTGACAAATCAACAGACATTCCGAGGAGAGACAAACGTCATCGCGCACCCGGGAAAGTCCAGCCACGGTGGCGCCGTAGGAGGGGGTGAAGGAGTGACGGAAGCGTAGAGAAGGATAGCGGGCGCGATAGTAGACGCTGTCCTCCATCGTATGCAGCACATGCGAGCCACCCGTATCTGCAGTGCGAGTCCCTGCTGCCTCGACAACCGCATCGCTGGGCGCCCCCCGCTCGCCCACGGGCGGCGCAGGAAACGTTCCATTTATGAGCTCTAGTCGTAGCTGTCCCCAATCTGCGTCGGAGGCGAATGGTTTGCGTTTTTCGTCTTCAAGGACGGCCTTCAAGACACCCTCAAAGCTGTTGCTGTGGTTGCACGTTTCCGGCTTGTAGAATGACACGTCTGCGAGCTCAGCGATTTCGCCCCGCGTCTGGCTCCACGAAGTACATACCCAGTGGAGACGGCGAGCCAACACACGCACGTAGTGGTATGCGATTTCCGTTTTGTTCAGCAAGTCCTGCACGTTGCCGATGCGGTCGTACAGAGCACCCGAAGCATCCTGCAAAACGTCGGTCGAGTGACCAGAGCTTGCGTGTGTAGCCGTGGTGCTCGTGAGGGCCGGAAAGGCCCGACGGTGCGATGGAGTCGGTGAGAGAAAGAGGCGACCGCGGACGGCAGCGACGCCATTCCAGCAGCACTTCACTGGGATCGCGTAGGCTTTGGGTGAGGCACTGCCGCTGCGCTGGTCTTTGAGAATGCGGTAAAATGCGTCTTGGGTGGCGTGATCCCGGGAGTAGGGCATCTGCCCTTCGAAGGGATCACCGAGACGATCGCGCGCCACCCAAGTATCGTAGAAACTGAAGTAGAAGTCCATACCACATGCCATATCGAAGGTGGTGCCGCGCTTCGTCTTCGACGTCGCATGATGCGGAGAGGCCGTCGTTGTCGTTGCGCTGCTTTCGGCACCACCAGAAGTCTCGAAGTCCGTCTTTCTTTGCGATGCAATCCACCCATCTGGGCGCGTCGAAGCAGCGATGCGTGGTTCAGCACGACTCTCCAGCAGTTTTGTGATGTCCTGCGGTCGGAAGAAGATGTCGTTGAAAAACAAAACCACAAGACCCTCTGCATCGCCCTCAGCCACCCCTGCCTGCTCTTCGCGTGGCGAGCGACTGAATAGACGTATGCCCTTCTTGTACAGCGGCTGGAGCGCTTTGTTGCGAATGCACGCCATCCACTCGATGCGCTCGTGGAAAGGCTGACGTTCGACGTAGCCCAGGCAGGCACCTTCTGTTGTGGCGTAGACACGACGCACTCCTGCAGCGTGCAGTCGTGGAATCAGCAGCGTAGAGATGAGTTCGGCCGTCCTATCAGGCGATATGCTGGCGAATATAGAAACTACAACAGAGGTTTCGAGATCAAAGAAAGGTTTGATCTCTTCCTCTAAGAATACGACCAGCGCCTCGGTGAAGTCAGGCAGCACATCTTCGTTCTTCCAGAAGTTTACAGCAATGTAGAAGCGATCCCAGCCATGTGTCGGCTGGTGCGCGGCTACGCGATGCGACACAGAGGAGCTGATCTTGCCTTTTGGGATAGTGACTGTGATGGTGGACGCAGTGTTGGCGTTGCTCACTAGGGTTTCCCCAGCGGCAGATTTGCGTTCTTCATGCTTTTCGTTTTGTGTCGAGTTTGAGTGCGGCACCGCCGCTGGCGGCGGTATCCAGGGATAGGGCACCAGCTGGACGTCATTACTGCTAAAAGAGAAGGTGGTGTTGGATGAGCCTGTATAGTGCAGAGTATAGCTTCTTGGGTAGTGCACCACAACCGTGTTTTTCGCAGCCCCATGTCCCTTTCCGACGTCGTTGCGATCGGCATTATTGTTATTAGCATTGGTCAAGGGACTCCAGGGTGACGTCGAAGACCGCCGTGTCTTCCACGACTTGCGCTTGCGGGCGCGCACTGCCTCGGCGCGAGCCAAAACCCTTTCGTTATGCGTCAGCGCCTCTAATAACTTGGATGCCTGTGCAGCGTTGCTGCCTGGCCGCCGCAGGAGCTGCATTTGCTCCAAGAAGTCACTGGATACCAAGGTGCGGGCATCACGAACGTCACTGGGACGTGGTGGCTGCGTGCGGTTTATGTATTGGCCGACAAAGGCGTCGGAAACGTGCGGAAATTCGTGGCGGTCAAGAGGAAGCGGCGCGGTTCGCCAGTGCGTACGAGGCATAAACAGGAGTGTCCACAGACCGTGTTCTTCGTAGCTCAGCTCTCGCACCTCACCCTGGCGCGAATTTTCCATGTCATCGAAGAGGCCTGCGTGAAAGATGCCGATGACCAGCAGCGCGCCAAAGAGGAGGACGAGAAGGGGTGTGTGGCGCAGCGGTCCTCCATACCGCATTGTCGCGGTGAGAAAACGAATGCCCCAGAGGATCCGCGCACAGAGAGGATGACGACGGCCATCATCTAAAGAAAAAAAATGACGGATGCAAAACATAGAGAGAGGGGGGGAGATGAGTGGAAATGAAAGCGATGTAAGCACATGTACATATATCTGTGTGTATATATATGTATGCATGCATGCATCTACACTCACCCTCCCCTTTCTACCCCCGACACTACACACGCACAAAAAAAAAAAAAACGTGTGTCTCAGCAGACTGCAGCCGATTCACGGAAAAAATGACCCCATAGAATTGACTGAAAAACACTAAAAGAAATAAAGTGGCAACGATGTGTCCACCATTTAAAGAAATATAATAATTATATATATGTATATATCTTTATATACATGCGTATGCGTATGCGTACGTGCGTGCGTATGTAGACCCTGATACTGTCAATGCACCAACACAGTTGCCTGAACGCGTAATGGTAAGCGTTCGTGTGTCTCAGAACGACTTTGCAATCCTTGTGATGTGCGCTCGAATAAAGGTTTGAGATGAGGTACACACACGCACATAAACACACACACACACACACATACACACATATATATATATATATGTTGATGTATAGGAGGAGAGAGCAGAGCGATGGTTACGGAAGGGAGCAATAAAAGCAGCAAGGAAGTTAGTAAGGGGGCTGATATATATATATATATATACATATATATATATATATATATATAGGGTTGCATGTGTGTGTGGGTGTAAATATGTTTCGTCCTGATATGTGCGAGATAAAAAACATAATCTTGAGCCTGCGGGTGCCCTTTTCTTTCCCCTTTCTCTGTAGAGGAGCCACAAGATGCATTGCATTCGGTGCGGCAGCAACCTGCTGTGCCGAGGGCTTCTTGCGGCGGCAAATTTTGCGTGCCGTTATGTCACATTTTCGAGAGACAGAGTGATGCTGAAGACGCTGCAGTGGCAGCGACTACATATATATATATATATATTCTGGAAACAAAATCTCAATGCTCAATGTGTGTATAACGCACTCCTGTCGCTGCTGTTGCCCTCTTCTCACCCCGCTTACTTTTTGTTTGAACTGTTCTGTAGCTTTGCGTCTTCCCATTTTCATGATTGTCTTGTTGTATGCGGTCGCATCGATGTCTCCATCAGCGAACGAGTAGATGTGTCTCCTGGGGGTGCGCGCCTTGAATCACTACCGAGGCGGAAAGGGATGCTTCGCTGTGGCCCTCTCCTTTACCAACAAGAGCTTCCGGCACTAAGATATTTCCTTCGCCGACCCAGCCTATAACCCCAGTCCCCAGCACAACGTGTGGTACTAGCAGGATCACGGCACCGGTGTGCGGTGAGTGAGTGGCGATATCTGCGTAGATGGATCTCGAGCGAGACGTCGATGAGGGAATCCCTTGGAGGCCAGTGGGGTGCGACTGTGTGTGTGCTCCTATAGTTGGTGCCTTGGCATTCTCCGGGGAGATGGAGGTCGAGGTATCACACTCTGTCACGGCGACGTATATATCAGGGGTGCGCTGGAGGAAGGCCAGTTGATCTCCCGTGTACAGCCGTTGCACCTCTTCCAGCGCGTCGGTGCAGAGGTCCTGGAAGTCTGCTCGAACCCTCGAAACAAGTCGCTGCCGTACTTCCTCCTCCTGCGCCTCCCCAGGACTGGAATCATGCGGTAGGCTAGAGAGCTGTCGCAGTCGATAATGCTCCACCAGGGCGCTTCGCACTACTGCTGCACTTGATGCTGGTGAGGTAGCGGCGCACAGCGGCACAGTCAGCACTCGCGCCGCCGCTTCACCGTGTGTCCACACCCACAAATTGCCTCCGCGCGCGCCAACTACAACGATTACTTCCCCCACACCTCTCTCTCTCTCCTCACTGACGCTGCTGTCGCCAGACGCACCAGCACAACCACCGCCGATCTCGAAGACTTCTCCCGGGATAACGCCGAAAATCCGCGCACAAAGCAACGGGTGTGTAGAGATGAAGCTCACCTCAGATGCCTGCGTGAAAAAAGGGAGGTCGCGCAGGATGTCGCCTGGCGCGAGGACGGGCATAGTCGACGAGCACTGTGGTGCCAGGAGAGTCTTCCTAGGTTCTGAATCTTTTTGCTCTGAGAGCGACAAGAGCTTACGAATATCATGTCCCTTCGCTATCGTTGCGCATACAGCACGGGCAATTCGCGAGAGTGGTCGTGAGACTTCATTGTGGAGAGTCTGCAGCGCAGTGCTATAGTGAGCACGCACACGCTCGCCCTTAGCTCTAGCGCGACTTGGCTTCATCTGGTCTAAAGTGAGAGGGGGGGGGAAGTAGAGATGGCTAGACTTAGCAGGGTCACAAATATGGACGTGTATACTAGTGCGATAGTCGGTGGAGAATGACGGAAATATATATATATATATATATATATGCAGGTGTTTTTCTAGTTTAAATGCGTCCCACTCTTCCCACTTAACATCCGTCGCTATGCAGCAGCCTTGTGTTGGATAAAGAAAGGACACAGTGATGGGAGGTGGGGGGGGGGAGGGAGGGCGGTACACCCTTGTGCTGTTGTACACCGCACCAGGTTCTCTCCTAGCTGCCCAAACAACATCGGTCTAAATTCAGACGTCAAAGGGCAGTGCCGACGAGGCGTTTCCATACCCGCCAGCTCCTCCTAGAGCACGCCGCGCACGACCGTGTTCGCACGAGGGTAGGAGCGCTGGCTAACGGCGCTCTGCAGGGGAATTGCCCTCGAATGCCCCGAAAGGACCCAATTTATCTATACATCTCGATGTATGTATGTATGTATGTATGTATGGATAATCAGGTGTTTATCCTCTTTATTCATTTTTTTTTTGTCATTGTGTTTGCCTGAGACACACAACTTAAATGGATAGCTCTGACTCGAGGATGACGAACTTCACACCAAGGGGCTCAGTGCGGGCTGGTGTCTTGTGCGTGACCGCGACTGGTGACTAAACGACAGAACAACAAGCAAGCTGATGCGGTCGCACCCAGCATGAGTTGACCCAATACGATCGGATGAAGTAGCCACCGCAAAGCGTCTGGCATGTAGCTCGATGGAAGGATGCTCTCTGCAGAAAAGAGGTCCTGTGGTGGCGGTGGCGCGCTTGCGAGATCACACCACTTGTCGTCCGAGGTGGGTAAGGGTGGAACGGGCGAGTCACCCACGGCGCTTGTGCACGCATGCGCCACGTCACAGTCTTCCAGGTGCACACGCCAGTCGCCGTGATACTTCACCATCAGCGCGTCCATCATCCTGTCCAGAGCATGCTTTTGACCGGCTGCATCGTCGCCCCAAACATTTCTCTTGCCCGCTAGTCGCTCGGGTGAAGCCTGCGCTGTATCGCGTGCAGGGACGTCGCCCAACGAGGACCACAGCCTCCACACCACCTCACCCACCTCCGCCCGCTCTGGCGCCGTCCCTAACAGATCGTCAAACCTAGTGTCTGAGGGTCCACTGTCATCGCTATCGGGCCCTGCTTCGTCTTCCTTCACCCTGTGCTCATTAGGTGTGGAATTAAGCGGGCACCCATGCGCCTCACGTGCCCACGTGCGTGCTTCACAGTGTAGTTTTGAGGCTTCTTGCCAGCGGTACAAGTTTCCCGTGTGCGTCCACAACAGCATCTCCTTCAGCAATTCAACACACGTGGAGCTATGCGTCGACTCTGCTTGGAGGAGCTTCTGCCCTTCAGGGGAGTGTGCAAAGCAGCCCCAGGTAGCACACGCAGCCCCGGGTGATACGGCTGGGGGGTAAAGAAGACCTTCCAGCTCACCAAGAACGGCTTGCACGTGGTGGTCCGAGGTTGATAGACAGTCCGAGTCTGTGAAAATTGCGATCCGTCCTGGGCGCGGGTAATTGGTGGTGTTGCGCGTGGAGAGTGGTGGGGGCGTGAGAAAGCCGAATACGCCGTATGACAGACTCTCCTGGACCTGCGTTTCGTTAGCTGATGGTGCCTCTGCACCCTTCTCCATCGCCTCCAATCCCTTGATGCGGCGCATCTCCTTCCACCAGTCAATGTTAGGCATGCTTTCCCAGGTGTCCCTGGTCGTGACCGTCAAATTCTCTACTTCCGCTACGACAAAGCGCTTTACAAGGCGACGCTGCTGCTGCGCCCACCTTGGCATGATATTGCACATGACCGCCTCCCCACCACTTCCATGTGCTGAGGGCGTGGCCGACACCTTCGCGGTGTGCCTCTCTGTCTTCTGTTTCTGCTTCAGGGGTGTTTGCACAGGGTAGCGCCACAGCAACACACCCGCTGCATTGAGCTGTCCAAGCGAGCGAACAGCGACCGTCTCCGCCGTGGTGACGCTGCCGTGCGTGCGCTTTGCATTGTCGTCAGACTGACCCCTCCTCTCAGGGGCAGCAGCGTCCACCACCAGAACGCCGTCCATGACGATGTCATCGCTCAGCACAAACGGCAACGCCGCCGTCGCGCTGAAGGGATCGCTGTTGTGTTGACTGGTGACGCCATGGCAGTCGCTGCACCCAGTACGACTACCCGACGCGACGGATAACTCTGAAAGCCAGCGATTCCACGACGGAACGTGACTGGTGCCGGCAAGACCGCTAACAGTGCCGTTGGGCCAGCGCCTCCGTGTTCGCAAGCTGCGAACCACATCGCCCTCGTCACTGAAACACGATTTCTCTTTTGTGCTTCCGCCTCGCGTCCAGCGCATCCTCGCCGACACATTGGCGCTGTACCAGTCTGTAACAAGAACAACGTTCAGACCGTCCGTTGGGTGGTCTGCGCCGTCGTTGAGCACCGCACGTGTGAGGAGCCGTCGCATTTCAGCCGTCAGTGGCCGCTCTGGGTCGATAACGATCAGCGTGCCGACACGAGCAGCCATCACACCTGCTGATGACCCCTGCGCGGATCTCAGAAGGTTAGACGCTGACCTCACCTCGGCCGAGGGCGAAGCCGTTGCGTTACCGCCGGTTGACATCGGGGTGCCCATGGTGCTTGTGTGCAGTAGCGGAAACACTTCTACTGCCAGCCCGAGTGTGTGGCGCAGGTAGAGCCATAACAGAGAGAGATTTGTGTGTGGGTGATCGCCACCACTCGCCTCTGCGTAAGCACGTGGGTAACCGTGGCGCATCCCACCACACCGGGGTGCCATCCCGGCCCCGCCTGTGGGCGAATCGTGTGGGTCGTCGCCGGGGATAAACAAGGTTGAGTTGGGTGTTGTGGGGTTGAACCAATCG
The DNA here is from genome assembly GCA_000333855.2 of Endotrypanum monterogeii. Lineage (NCBI taxonomy): Eukaryota > Euglenozoa > Kinetoplastea > Trypanosomatida > Trypanosomatidae > Endotrypanum > Endotrypanum monterogeii. The sequence continues at coordinate 327,260 of CM007333.1, forward strand.
AGACTCGTGTCAATGAGTACCCGCTGTGCGCGGGGCGGCGGCTGTAGGAGACGAACATGAAGCGGCACAGTCAGCGAAGGCTGCGAGGAAGGTGAGGGGAAATCCCCGGTAAAAATATGCAAAGCGCCTTCCACGTGTAGCGCACGAAACGCGTTAAAGAGTGGTACGCAACCGCCATTATCGTCACTGTCGTCAAAAGAGTTCCTGTCCGCATGAGTGTTGTTTCCGTGCATCATCGAGCGCTCGGTCGCCACACTCCGCACCGACACTGTCCGCGTCGCCGGTTCGTAGCAAAGATGTGTTTCTGCCGACGGGGGTGAGGAGAGAGCGACAGAGAGACTGAAGGATGTCGTCGGCATTTTCTTTGGCTGCCGCTGCCCACTACTTCGGTGTGTTCCAGACCCACCGGTCATCACAGTCAGCTCGGTCGCCACACGCAAAAGCCCAGCTAACCACCGTTGCGGTGCACTCCGCCGTTTCACGAATCTGTACGTTTCTTTTTCTCGTTGTCCTTGTCCGATTCCCGTCGTCTCGTTCTTTTTAAATTCCTCAATTTGAGAAAATGAGGTTGGAAATGCATTGTGCGCCGCTAAGTTGGCCAATGATATCGAGTGCACTGCGCCCCCGGTGCGGCGACCCGGCGCGTCAGTCGGGAGGAGAGAGAGAGAGCAGTCATCACCGGAGGATCGACTTTTATGCGTACGCACACATCCTCTAACTGTAGTAACCACATACGTGACGTGGGCGTACGGCGGCTCTGACCTGAGGCGGGCACCTCTGGCGCCTGCCGCGGTGGGAGAAAAAGAGGGGCACAGGTGAAGTGAGATGTTAAGCAAAACAGGGGCGGCGCCGGGGTACACCATGTGATCGGAGAAAGGCCACCAGTACGCGGCGTGTGACGCCGGTGGAGTGCCAGGTGCGTCACGTGACTTCCCGTCTTCGAGCACTTCCCCTCTACCATCATCATAACCGGATCGACGAGACTGGGGTGTGTGGGTGCTGTCAGAACCACCGCCATTGTCGCAGGTGCGAGACTCAAAACCCAAGTAGACGGACGGGGGTATGGCGAAGGAGGCGCAGTGGCGCAGCGAGTATGGCGCGTCGCGGATGGAGGATGTACGCGTCGCAGCGACGATGGCCCGCAACGCGCGTAGGGGTCGAACCTCCCCCATTCCCTGAGCGAGTAGGCTGATTCGCGACAGACACAGATAACGTGCGTACAGCTGCACGAGTGGCACACCGGCAAGAACGCGGTGGCGGTGCTCCCCTGGCGTGGTTGAGGGGGAGGTATCACTGTCGGATGGTGTGGAGCTCTTCAGCGGGGCAGCCGTACGCAAGATCGCCTCTCGTACCTGCAGCGAGTCCGCAATCCGGGCGAGCCGACGTTGATACAAGTCGAGCGATGCATTCCCCGCGGGGGCTGCCGATGCGGATGTTGGGGTGTGTATCGATGACCGTGCTGCCTCGAGGCAAAGGGCGGCGATGCCTGCCACAATAGGCGCGGCGATGCTCGTCCCTGACACGGATCGCATCTGTAACACAGGGGAGACACGACGTACAGTCGCTGCAGGACGTTTTGCCATCGCCGAGACTCCCTGGACAGCCCACACGTCATGGCCAAGGGCCACGAGGTCGGGCTTGATACGTCCCGCGCCGAAGGGCAGTTCCCACGAGGTGGGGCCGCGGCCAGAGCAAAATGCGACATATTTGCGAGCGCGATCCGTTGAAGTCCAATTGGCGACGTCGGCCAGATCATCGGTGCCGCACGCGCGTGACCATCTCTTCGCCTGTGCGAGGTTGCAAACATTATCGAGCCGGAGGGCACCGACGGCCAATACACCGGGCATGTCGGCCGGGCTTCGCACGCTGCCGAAGCGAGCACTGTCATTGCCGGCGGCTGCCACGACGATGACGCCGTGCTCGTGCATCAGCCTGTGGAGTTGGTCTTGTATCTGCGGGCTATCTTTATAGTCTTCGCCACCATAGGATAAACTGATCACATCCACAGCATTGTCGAGGTGTGGTCTGGGCGAGTGGGATGTATTCCACTGCATCGGCCGACGGTCGGTGGCACCCGCCTCCGCCTCGCGCAAGAGGATATCGAGTGCGCGGGTGATGAAGGATTTGCGTGTGCGGCCCTCCCTGTCAAAGACGCGAAACATTTGCACTGAGGCATGGGGGGCCAATCCAACGTATTCACGTATCAAATGGGGGGGGCTAAACCCGTCTTCCCAGACAGGCGCCTCTGGTCCTCCTCGAGCTAGAGGCGGCGGCGGCACCGACAGGTAACCGGCCAAGACGCTTATACTGCGCGTCCCGTGAGCACAGCCGACATCTTCACACGCGACGCCAGGCACCACGCTCGTACAGGCAATAGAATTGCGACTGCTCTCTGCAATGCCCTCACAGACACCGGTATCAAGCAGCGCCACGCGGACCCCACGCCCAGAGAAGCAGGGGAGTTGCCTCGCGGCATCTTCGGAGGCGGAGACGCGGGCCAAGCTGTGGATGCAGCGGGTGCCATACGGGCCAAGGTAGTACTCACGGGGATTAATACTGAGCCCATGAGCAGAATTATCCGTGAAGTGGGGTGCAGCTCGCACAACTAGTATTTGTGGACCCCCTCCACTAGCATGGAGTGCGAGCAAAAGCAGAACATATATGATTGACTGACCATGCGAAAACAAGAACACCATCACAATCGCCTCCCCACAACAAATGAGGGAGGGGAGGGATGGGTGCGCGACGAATACGTTGTGTGTGTGTGTGTGTGTGTGTTCGTGTGTAAGCGAGGGAAACAAAGAAAGAAAAGGAGGGCTTCGTGGCACATGGTTGTGTGCTGTTCCATAGAGATGTGTTCATCGCCCTGCCGACGCTTTGGTACGCATTCCCCACTCGTGCACGATCAGGGTAGGTATCATCACGAGGAGAGGCGAGAGTGTTGCTATAGAAACTCATGTGACCTCGCACGTCCGACGAGGCGTGTCTGTGCTTCCATGGGTGTCGGAACACTCGGATACCGGCCCCTCTCGTTCTCCTCTACCTGCTCTTCCTCCTTTGTAGAAAGAAAAAAAAAAATAACGATGACGACAGTTTTTTGTTTGTTTGTTTGTTTGGCGGGGGCTGAAACGTTTTCCCTAAAAGAAGAAAAAGAAACAACACCAATTCATACAGAGGCGCAAAACGGGGACCACACGGAGCGGCTCCGTCGGAGCGACACAAATGAGACATACCCCCTCCCCCTCCCCCCATTATCCTATTCGATGTCCTCCCTCGCCCTCTCAACAACACATATAGAACAGCACGAGGAGTTCGCAACTAGACACCAGAAGTCACCATTGTCTATCCCTTGAAGGGATTTGGAGGGGGTGCCGGGAGACGCGTACGTTACCCACTTTTTGCTTCCCTATAAATATATATATATATATATATATAAATGCGTGTGCTCGTGGGGTGCAACGGCTTTACTTTACATCGCGAAGCGGAAATCTGAGAGAAAAAAAACATTGATGACACACACACACACACACAAGAAAAAAAAAAGGCGCACGTAACATACCTTCCTTTTTCTCAAGAGGAAAGCAGGGAGGGAGGAGGACTGCTCTTGGGTTGACCCATAGATCCTCATCAGGGGTGACGGCAATGCATCGGTAGAGGGTGATTAGCGAGGCAGCGCGCCAGCACCTCGGCTCATATTCACGACGGGCTTGTCATCATCGGCGGGGCCTGCGTGTTGGTGGCCAAGAGTTGCATCGCCAGCCAGTGCACCGGATTGTCGGGCTTCAGCTTGGCTAGTCCTGACAGAGCTGGCACCAATGCTTGCTTTAAATGTGCTTGCACGTACTCCTGTGAGACCGCAGAGGTTGGTACATCCTCCGCTAGCATGCGGGGGAACAACAGCGCCACGGACTTCCTCGCTCCACTTGGCGTCTGCGATGTCCACAACGGAAGTCTGCGGCCCTGGACATGATGCTGCTCCAGGAACGCGTTCAGCACATCTGCGTCATCGGTGCATAGCTGCTTCGCCATGAACGAGTGAATCAGTTCATGACAGTTGGTGCGAGCTACGACAAACAAATATGCTGTGCCAACCAGGTCCTCCGTCGTCGCCGGCGGAAACATCGGGAGGGCAGCTTGTGTCCGCGAATCGTCTGCCAGCACCTGTGCAGGTGACGCAGCCACCGGGGGTATCAGCGACTGGTCTAGCTCCACTGTCAGCTTCTCTGCCATCTCCTCGTTCAGGAGGCGCAGCTCCTCACGCACGACAATGAAGCCGGCATCGTATAGTTTATATTTGAGGTACTGAACAAACTCACGTTCCCGCGCAAAGGCAGGCGTGATGATGAGCAGTGCTTTACTGACGTTGCCAGCGAGCGGGTAGGCGCTGGCGCCGTTGCCGTCCGCAGATGACATTTTTTTTTTCCAGAGAAGGCGGCAGGAGAAGGGGTGGGGGTGGGGGGAGATCTGTGTGTATGTATCTCGATGTGTATACTGAAGGAGTGGGGGTGCAGGGGCGGTAGGCGTAGATGGTTTCACGGGTGTGTCGCCGATGCAAGGAGTCAAATACAATGGAAGCTGTGAGTCAGTTGGTGAAGGCAAAAGAAGAAAGAATCAAAAGAGGGGAAGAGGTGAGAGGGGAGGGCGGGATAAGAAGTTATCATCGTACTAGTTGGGGGAAGGGGGCTAGAAAGCAGGTGCAGTTCTATTTCTTGGTGCCCCTGAAGGCGTTGCCTGAGCACCCCGACAGTGCAGTCGGCCGAGTGCCTCCGGACAGGAGCCTAAATGAGAAGAGAGCGAGAGGACTGTGTGTGTGTGCGTGTCTCGAGGGAGGAGGAGGGAGGGGGGGGGGGCACATGACTGGTGACCACTCCTGTAAACCTATTTTCTATATTTCGTTATCATGCTCCTATTGCAGCCACATACGCACTTGCACACATCACAAACACTCCCTCCTCCCACCCCCACAGAGACACACAGGTTTAGGATTATTCACAAAACAACAACAACAACAACAACAACACACACACAACAAAAAAAAAAAAATGGCTGCGAGGGAGTGAGGAGGGGGTTTCTGCTTCTGGTAACGGCGGTTTCTTTTACTTTTTATTTTTGTTGTTGTTTGTTCAAGTGGAAGAAGAAGAAGAAAAGAAGTGGGTGCGATCAGACTGATTTGTGCTCTTCCATCGCCAACTTCGAATGCAACCGCGTACACACCTCGCGTCTACGCATCCGCACACCCGCAATCGAAACAAGACAACAACAACAAAAGAGAGTTGTGATCATGTGCTCATATATTATGCCTTGCCTTAAACGAAGGCTGTCATGAGGGAAGGGGGGGGGGAGATGCACACTGATAGGAAAGGAGCGGGCGAACACAGAGATGAAGCTCTGTGAGACAAGAGCAACAACAACAAAAAAAGATGCCACGAGAAAAAAAAACACAAACAATGCCACATAAGACTGTTCAGGTGATAGTCATGGGCACAACGCCCCCCCCCTCCTTCACAGAGTAGAGGTGAGGGAGAGGAGAGAAGGGGAAAAACATATGTGTGTGTGTGAAGCAAAAAAAAAAAAAAAAGGAGGGGGAGGAGATGGAAGAAAGACCGACGGGTTGTTTTCTTGTTGGTGCACCCGTGAATGCTACTTCAACCACGCAGCGTCACGTGTGTCTGTGTGTGGTTCAGATAAGTGGGTGGGTGTACACAACTCTGCACAGCCCACAGAGGTGCCCACAACCCCACATCACCCCATCGCCTGGAGCGATGGCAGCTGTGCGCAACTGGTGGAGCAACAAACCGCTCACATGACCCAGAGGCCGTCCCCACACCGAACTCGTGCACCATGCCGTCCCGGGGGGTCTCACCAGGAGACCTCTCGAACACTCCCCCCCCCCCAGCCCTACTGCGCTTCCGTGGATTTGACTCGAATCACTTCAGCAGACCTCTATTATCCATTCCTCTAGCTCGTATGGGTAGGCAAATAGCACCACACCGTAGCGGTGCGTCTCGCTGACTCCTTCCCCCCTCCCTTACCCCACCCTCCACTCACGCCGAGGTGCGCTGATGAGCATCCACTGTCATTTTGATGGCCCCCTCCCTTCTCCGTCTCCGTCTCCCCCTTCCTC
>CM007333.1:333393-344692 GCA_000333855.2 Endotrypanum monterogeii
TATATATATATATATATATATATATATATATATCAATATATTCCACAACTCACAGGAGTGGAAGCTGGTTTGGGGATCAAATCTCCCTCCCTGCTGTGAGGAATACAATCTGTGAAGGAGGCGGCAAGAGATGCGCAAATAATGAGTTCTTTCATATATCCGAGAGCGAAAATCTACTTCCCCTCCTTCACAGAGTAGAGGTGAGGGAGAGGAGAAAAGGGGAAAAACATATGTGTGTGTGTGTGTGAAGCAAAAAAAAAAAAAAAGGAGGGGGAGGAGATGGAAGAAAGACCGACGGGTTGTTTTCTTGTTGGTGCACCCGTGGATGCTACTTCAACCACGCAGCGTCACGTGTGTCTGTGTGTGGTTCAGATAAGTGGGTGGGTGTACACAACTCTGCACAGCCCACAGAGGTGCCCACAACCCCACATCACCCCATCGCCTGGAGCGATGGCAGCTGTGCGCAACTGGTGGAGCAACAAACCGCTCACATGACCCAGAGGCCGTCCCCACACCGAACTCGTGCACCATGCCGTCCCGGGGGTCTCACAGGAGACCTCTCGAACACTCCCCCCCCCCCAGCCCTATGCGCTTCGTGGATTTGACTCGAATCACTTCAGCAGACCTCTATTATCCATTCCTCTAGCTCGTATGGGGTAGGCAAATGCACCCACACCGTAGCGGTGCGTCTCGCTGACTCCTTCCCCCCCTCCCTTACCCCACCCTCCACTCACGCCGAGGTGCGCTGATGAGCATCCACTGTCATTTTGATGGCCCCCTCCCTTCTCCGTCTCCGTCTCCCCCTTCCTCCCTACAGGTACGCGTTGCGCGTGCCTGTGCACACCTCCGCATGAGTGTGGTTTTTTTTCGCATATAAATCTTCTTTCTGAAATACAGCTGGACTTCATCTCAACCCCACCTCCTCCAAAGATTCAATAGACACAAACACGCACACACACATATGTATATATATAAAAATAAATCAACGCTTTTTTTTTGTTGTTGTTGTTCTTTAGAAGTTGAATATGTTATCTGCATTGTAACCGAGGCGCATGAGGTTTGGCTGGATCGCCATCTGCACCATCGGCGGGGGGCCGCACATGAGTGCCATGACTGATTTGATTCCAGCGTTCTGCGGCACACTTTTGTCACCGAGCAAGTCAGGCACCGGCAGATGCGCGCGGAACATGTTTTCGTTGACGTAGCCGACGTCGTATTTCCACTCAGGTGACACATCGCGGTCAATGGTATACCACACGTGGAAGCGGTCGTCGTTCGCGGCCGCCTCGTCAAGCTCCTTGCGCAGCAATATGTCCTGTTCTGTCTGGTTAGCGTACACAAGGAACACCTTCGTGCGATCCTCTTTGTTTTTCTTTATGGCGTGAATGATCTGAAGGATCGGCGTGATTCCAGTACCGCCGGCGATGGCCGCGTAGGCGTCGACTTGCTGTGTGACGATACCACGGCCTGGTTTGTTGATGCGCGAGGTGCCGTTGCCGAGGTACGTCAGCTTTCCCTGTGGACCACGCATCTCTATTTTGTCTCCGATATTCATTTGATACATGTGCTGCGAGAGTCGGCCGCCATTCGGGAATTTGGGGTGCACACCGCTGAAGTAGACTTTGATCATGAAATCAACGTAGCCCTTCTCGTCATCGCTGGATATGGGCGTGTAGGAGTGTGTGACCGTCTCGGTTTTGCCAGCGGTGGTACAATTTGCACGGAGTATTATGTGCTGCCCAATGGGCAGCCCCAGCGTCTGTGTGGCATCCTCGAGGGCGAAGCGGAAAATAAAAGTGTCATGGCTCACCTCGATTCGCTTTATTAGCTTGAATAATTTGAACATCGTCGGGTCCAGTGCCACCTTCGATGTGTACTTAAACATAAAGGCAAAGAAAGCCGCCATACTGGCAACAATTAAGAGAAGAATGCAAATCATTATGTTCTTTTTTTTTCTTTTCAAGTCTGTGTGTGTGGAGTGAGGCTTACACAGCACGGATCTCTAAAGGAGTCCGATAAAGAAAGAAGGGAGGAATGTTGATGAGACTGATGGGAATTTGTGTACCGTAATGTGATGCAATATATAGATATAGATATATGACAAGGGGAAGGGGCAGTGCAGCATTATTTCTGTTTTGGTTTTTATTCTTATTTCTTTCGTTGAACCATAAACCATCCACCGAATTTGGGTGTTACTGAGCTGCGTGAGCAGATGCTGTTGACTTGTAGGGACGCCGCTGCCCGCCATCCAAAGAGAAGAGAGAGATGTCGGGGGTGGGGGTGGGGGGGGGGGGTGGAACAGCTGACAGTATTTTTCATTCGGTTCCAACTATTTCTCCCAGCTCAGTTTGGCACACTCTTACTGTCCCTCGCACTTTTTTTTTTTTTTCGCGTATCCATAAGAGGGAAACACACATGCTCGACGACACACAAAGGCAACAAAAAAAAGCGCACTACCGCTTTCAGTTAGTGAAAACAAAAATATAACTGCACAGAGACAAACATATATATATATATATCCATGTATATTATATGTTAGCATACAGAAAAGACAGGCGGAGATAGGAAGGGGGTGGGGGAGAGGAAAGAAGAGGAAAAACCGGGTGAGACGTGCATGTCATCAAAATATGGCAGAAGGCACTTACCATTCTCTCGAGAGGGAGAGGAGAGGGGGGGGAGAGGGGGGGGGGTAAGCGGATAGGCAGAACAAACGAAAACATTGACATCAGTTGACCACGACGGAAAAAAAAAAGATATTGCTTTATGAATGTGTAGCGTGCAAGACATACTCACACACACATACAGAGATATGTATATATATATATATATATATATACATTTCAGCTGTGAAAAAAAAAAAAACTATGTTTATACTTTTGCGGGCATGTCATATATATATACATATTTTTATATAGATGGCATGACGTGTATGCATGCGTTTCATGGATGCATGTTGACATATAGTAGTTTCTTTCCGTATACAGCAGGAAATGAGGTCCGAGACACACGTACACACGCATACGCAGAAAAAAACAACAACTGAAAAATGTCGAAGGGACGAGCACCAAGCAAAAAAAAAAAAAAATGAAGACAAAAAAGAAGTGGAAGAGGAAGGGAGCGGGAGCTAACGCAATCTAATGCAATCTCTAGATGTTTCTACATCAACTGTACATACACATATATATGTGTTGCACCTCGACATTCCCTATCTTTGCATCTTCAACAAAGACCACCGGCTGAACCCTACTTCAACGCCTCTGGAGGTGTTCATATATGCATACATGCATATATGTCGATAAAAAAAGAAAATGATTTGTTGGGTGTGGATTGTGGGATGGAAGGGAGACAGGGAGGAGGAAGAAGCGGGAGGCGTACGGTGGCACTCCTCGACATGATATTAGTGTTTATATATATATATATATATATTTTGTTTGTTTGTTTGTGTGTTTATGGGCGTTCGTGTGTTACGTTTCGCTCTCTTCTACAAATCTCTTGTTGAGTGTATATTCTATCTCTCTCTACCCTCCCCACCTCCGTCCCTAACAAAAAAAAAAAATGAGATGAAATGAAACATACGATGTCTGTTTTTTTTTTTTTTACATGTTTTAATTGATTCCTGTATAACACCAAAACCGAAAGAGTAACAACAAACACAACAACAAGAGAAAGAAATAAAAATAAAAAAACGACAAGAAGAACCATGTTTTAATATTATTATTATTATTTTTTTTTCATAATAATAAAGGTGTATCAGAAAGTAGTATTTTTCCATATCTCCTCCCTCACCCACTCCACCCTTCGTCCTTCACGCACAGAGACATATATGCATATATACTTCCAAGGCGCGTGGGTCGTTTTTTTTTTTGGGGGGGGGGGAGGGGGTTGCGAGTGGGTGAGGGCGGAGTGGGAGGGAGGGGGGGGGAGGGATAAGATGAGATCCCCAAAAAAGTTTCCAGTCCATTTCATTTCCATCTCATATGTTCGATGTCGACGGGATTCATCGGGGAGGGAGGGCACGTGCGATACAACTGACCGACAGGTATGAATTAAAAAAAAAACATATTTATATATTTATATATATATGTGTACGATATATATAGTATACTATTATGTATATCCTGTCGAGGCTGTCTTTACAGCGATGGTGCTTTGTCGTCCGAGAAGAGCTCCTGGATGTAGCAGTCGACCTCAGCGCGCAACTGCGCCGCCTTCGATTCTCTCTGCAGCGGAGCGCTGTGGGCAGCCACGGCGGCCGCTGCAGAGATGGGAGTGGTGGTAGTGACATGGATGGCAGGCGTTGGCACGGTGTTGTGAGTTGGCTGCTCTACCGAGCGCTTCGTCCCCATCCGCGTCAGAGGTGGTTCGTGTAGGTGGGCACAACTCTGCTTTTCATAGCCTTGTAATGCATGGGCCGGTGTTGGCAACGTCTTTGCCGCCGCCGCCATCCGCGCCCTTTGTAAGATGGTGCACATGCCGACTGCTTTCATGGAGGGGTCGCGCGGCGTTGCCACTGCCATCGGCAGCCAACGCTTGCTGTTGCTCACTGGTCGCTTGGTGAACGTTGAAGGCACCAGGGGTACGGATGCCGGCGCCTCCACCTCAGGAGTCTCAACAACTGCCCTGCGTGCGGGAGGAGCGGGAAAAAACGTGCGTCGGCGAGCATCAGGTATTTCTCGAGCTTCTCCCGCATTTCCGTCACCGTGCTCGTTGCGCGTAGTCGCAGCGCTGGGGCTGTGACGGGAGGTGTCTTCCGCGGGGGTCATGGTTGAGCCCGTTGTGCATGTATCTTGTGGGGCAGCTTCACTGAACCGAAACGTGGCGGCGATGCAGTAGCCATGAAGGTTGTCCGATTTCGAGTTACTCAACGCATCGATGTCCGATGCGCTAGGACTGTTCGCGTGCTGCGGCGACTGTGTGGGCTGACGCTCCGGCTGCCCAACTCGACCTTCCCGACCCGATATCAAGGCATCCTTGTACTCGGGGTCGTGCTTTTCGCAGACAGCACGCTCGGTGGTCGCGCAGACAGCCATCTCCTCTCCTAGGTTTGCCAACAACAAGTGCTGCTCCAAATTGCTTTCATCGACGTTTTCTTCGCTATAGAAATATCCCACACACCCCGTGCCCTCTGCTTCACCACTCTCGATGTCACCATCATGATACAACACCGTCCCGTCGGCGCTGCGCACAAACTTATGAGTGCAACGCCTCACTCCGTCGATGACGTGGGCATCGCTGCAGCGCTTTCTCACTGCGGAGACGGGTTCACCCGCTGTGGTTGTTGCCTTACCCGTATCCTCGACACTCGAGATAAAACCCAGCTCAACTCCCAGCTCCCACGCATCCTCTAGTGTGTCGGGATTCGAGACGAGATGTATGTAGAGGGCAGCACATAAACGGTGCCGCAGCAGCGCCCGGTAGCGCCGACACAGCGTCGCCTTCTGTGTGTCTGTCAGTTGTCTCCAGGCGGCATGCACGTCTGCGTCATCGAAGAGTCGGACAACAGCCTCCCTCTTCTTCACTCGTGACGTAGACGAACATTCCTCGGCAGGAGGCTGTACAGATGACATCGTCGAGTTCTTCAATACGGCAGTTATACCTTCGTCTTTCTCCGTGACACATTGGCTAAGGGTGGGCATGTCTGCACCGAGTACACGCCGGCGATACGTCCCCATGAGAAGGGCTTCGAAGTAGTTGGGAATGATCAACATACACTCATAGGGATGTGCCATCGGCAGAAACTGCAGAGTCGCATCGACACACGACCGTGCCATGGCCTCCGTGAGGGGCGGAGTGATACATGGCGCCGCCGGGGCGTGGGCGTCGTCGCCGTGAGCACCCCTGAACCGAGCGGTTTCTGCGCTTGCAGCACCGCCTACCGCCATCGGCGTCTGCCGCTGGGGCTGTGTGCTGGGGAATCCGGACTGAAGGACGAGGCGCAGGGTGTTCATCTGCGAGCGTCGTGTGCGTAGGCTGTTGCCCGTGATGAAGCGCAGAAGAAGGCGTCGCTGCTTAAGAGGGAGCTCGTCCAGGACGCGCATCACTGCTTTACGAGTGAACTGACGGTCGTCACGGAGCATCCGCGTATCCTGTGGAGATTCTGCCGTGCTGTCCCCACCCTTGATGCCGTCTTCCACAATCAGTACGAAGGATTCTCTGAAGGTAAAATCCGCCTGTAGATGGTCGTATGGGCCACATAACACATCGCGCACGATGCGAGCGCTGCACTGAGAAAACAGCGGCGTCCTCATCAGCGGAGTTTGAAGCATCCCGCACAGTACGGCGTTCCAAAATACATGGCCTGCGATCGCGTTGCTGCTCGTCTTGGATAAGATGGAGGAGCTGACATCCACCAGAAGCGTCCTCCGCAATTGAAGATGACGACGCGCGACGACGGGGCTACCTGGGAGACCCCTATCGTCTAGAACATCACGACCGTTGGCGGGCTTGCATCCGGTCTCGTTGCCAGACAGAGCGATGACTTCTTCTTCACCTGCATAGGTTTCTGGGCCACGACACAACCGTTCGAGGCGCTGCAGAAGTTGCTCGCGCATCTTCGCATTCGCCAAGTCGGGGTATAACAACGACAAGTCGGCAGCCGAGAGTTGAATCGCTTCCATTGGAAGCTCCAGCTGCATTGCAAGACTCATAATACGGAAGGCCAGTGCTGGTAAAGGAAGGGTAAACACCAAATCATTTCCAGGCGAGTGTCCCAGCAGCCAGCCCAGGAGCATCGGCGCTGTCAGCGCCTTCTCTGACGAGGTGTCGGCCAGCGCAGAGGGCTCGTGGGCGTCGATGCCCCGAAGGATTTCCGGATTTACCCACGCGCAGTCAAAGTTTGGCTCGTGCGTGAAGGGTGCACAGTGCCGACGATGATAGAAGAGGCACCTGATGCTTCGCGTGCGAGACAGCACAGTATCCATTGCAATTGACGAGCTCTGCTTCCTCGGCGCATCGCCCGGGCGATAGGCTGGCAGGGTCGGGGTCGCGGATAGGTGGGGCTGTTGCACCACACCCAACTGTGTTGTTTTGGTTGCTGAGGCGGCGGCGGCGACGGTGTCACTGACACTGATCCAGTTCGGGGTGTCGAGGAGAACGATGAATTGATTGGGTCTGATAGTGTTGAGGATCAGGGAGACCCGGCAGCGCTGCACCATCGGAGCCTTGGCGCCAGTGGTGCACTCAACCGCGGGGTCTGCGACAGCGGTGCTCTGTAGCGACTGTGAGGTAGGGGGAGACGAAGCCGTGTCCACCTTCTCCGCCTCCTGCGTTGTGAAAGAGGGCGATGAGCATGAGCCGCCGTGTGCGCTTGACGACTTGGGGTTGAAGTGCGCACGTCTATGTCCTTTAGTCTTGCATGACGGTGACGCCTCTTCCGGCACCTCTATCGGTTTGGTGCCATGCACCGTCATACGCGACCGCTGGCGCATCAAGCGAGTTGGATCGTAGAAGGTAGCGAGGAGCTCCGTTGCCGTGGTAGCCGCTCTGCCCGTCGGTTCGTGACCCCAGTGAATCGTGATTTCATCGCCCTCTCGCACCGGCGCATCGATGGTTGTGTGGGCGTTTGGCGCGTCGGTAGTCTGTTTCGTTGCTTCCGATGCCTCTCTCATGGGCCCTTCCTGCGCTGGCGTGGAGTTGTGCACGCGACCCTGAAGGGCGGGCCGCCACGACAGGATCAGCGCAAGCCGGCCGTCGTACGCCTTCAACCGCTGCAACGCAGTGGGCGAGCGATCAGCGAGCTTCTCGACCTGGAGCATCGCGACGCCGCCGGGGAGCGGAATAGCCTCCACGTGCTTTGTGATCAACACACCAGGCAAAAATGTTTCCGTCGATTGGCGTGCGCAGAGCTCGTAGAGTGTTTGGCGCCCTTCTGTTATCATGCTGGGCATAAATGGTGCTGACAGGTTCGTATGAAAAGACGAGCTAGCGGAGGGGTCATGCCACGGTAGTGAGGCGGCCGGTGCGAAGCAAGGGCAGAGGTTGTACGAGATTGGATTGTTCCCCGGTGCGACTGGCTTCGCTACGGGGGCTGTACGTGCCCCGACCGCGTCCTCTGAGACACTCGAGCCACCTAGGCTGGGTGCGCTTTGTTGGCTCATCGCAGCTGCGCTGGGTGATGATGCGGAGACCTTTCGATTCTTTGCGCACACCACGTCGTGGAGAGCGTCCACTGCAGACCGCAGTATATCCTCTCGCAGGACCGGACCAAAGGTGAGCGAGGTCTGACCCATGGATCTGGCGTACACCGAAAGCATTGCGTGCTTCGCGTGTGTGCTGAGAGTGTAGAGAGGGAACAGCGGTAGCCACTCCGCCATGTCTAGTGGACAGGCATGACCAAAGGGGAGAAGGCCGGCGGTCTGGAAAAGAATCCGCCACACGCGACTTACTGCCTGTGCCGCGCGCACCAGCACTTCGGGTGATGTATGTGCCACCAGCGGCCCGCTCGTGAGCAGCCCACCCATATTCACGATGAGCGTGGCCGACTGCATCTGCAAAGCCACGGCGAGAGCCACATCATCGCTGACTGTGCTGATTTCTCCTGAGGCGTCCTTACTGCACACCAGTCTGAAATTGGTGCAGGGGGTGCCACCCGTGTGAGCGCTTCCCTCGCTGCTCACTGTTGGCAGAGCACTGTTGAAGGAATGCCGGGGGGCTTGCGTGCGACCGTTGACACGAGAGAAGCTAGGGGTGCGAGGCGACGAGAAGTCGGACCCACTCACCGGGAGAGGGATAGGCAAAGACAATACCTCGCGTGACGAGCCCTGAGTTTGCTCGTGCCCTGCAGTTGCCGACGCGGTCGCTCCCAGGAGAGTGGTGGCGTGCCTTTTGGCAGCGAGCGTCGCCGAAGGCGCCAGTGAACCGCTGTTGCTCGCGCCAAGAGGGTGCCGTTGCTGCTCCTCTTGCATGGCATCTGCGATCAGGCGCCTGTCGTCAGCACGGATGCTCCCGAGGCCGCCAGCGAGAAGGAAGATAAGCTTCATGAGCATCGACATTTCCACCGTCAGTATGGGCGGCATCTTTCCCTCCTCCTCAGTAGACAAGACATCCAGAAAAAAGACATTTGGGTACTGCTTACGCATCGCAGGGAAAGCCTCGTTCAGGAGAATATTGTAGCCAGCACAGTACGACGTCGCGAATTGCTCCATCATGGCTACCGCCTCATCCGACGCTGTCTGGCCGGAATCGAGTAGCTCACGCCAGCGTGACACGCAACCCAGCACGGCACCCAGCGCGAAGGACGACATCATCTGTGATGCGAGGGTGGAGAGCTGGCAAATGCCGAGCAGCAGCTCCTCAGGGTCTCGAAAGCTGTTGTGTCGCTTTAGCAGCGCAGCACGCTCTTCGAATGAGACGAAGAAATCTTTCCGGCGGCGCGTGTGCAAACCACAGCCGACGTAGCTCTCCAGGATCGCGGAGCTAGGGGAGAGATACTTGTGATCGAGCCGCGAACAGATGCTTAGCGGCATGCTTTCAGCGAAGCCTTGCATGCATGAGAGCGTGATGTCCTTCGTGTCAAGAAACAGCTTGATGAGCTCATCGCCCATAGTTGTCAGTGCGTCCTCACGGGCCTGCCACTCCAGCGCCTCTTCTTTGCTACGGGCTGGCACCACAACATCCTTTTTCGAGATCCATCCGTGACCCCCTGGCAAGACTCGGACAACTTTGTCGTCTAGAAATCCGAATGGACGCACCGGCACCGCTGCCGTGACAGGCAGCAGCACAGCCATACAAGACCAGTCTGTCTTGGACAGCGCAGCCGCCAAGAAAAAGTGCAGAACCGAAGCTGGCTTCATCGCTCGCAACTTGCTTGAAATTCCTTGCACCCGCTTCGCCAGCGACTGCATGTAGGCATTCAGCACCTCATCATGCTCGCTAATGGCCGCGAGGTCTGACATGGAAAGTGGTCGTGGCCGAGGGGGCACTGCTAACGTCGTCTTCGTGGACCCTGGTGAGGATGGATCGGCTAACCCCAGTCGTGGTGGTGACGCCGCCGCCTCCGCCGCCACTGTAGCCGGCACATTTGCAACACACCTGCAGCTGTCTGTGAGATCGCCAGCGCATTTCGCGGGCTCGTATTTTTCCACCTCCGAGTTCCTCCCCGTTGTCTCATCGTTGGTACTACAAAAAGTCTCACCGTGTCCTGCCATCGTTGTTGTCATTGACGAGGCTTCCGCAGGGGGTTCGACAGTCATTTGCATACCGACATCGTGTTTGAGGTTGTCCTCGGCGTTCGGGTCCACCTTATTCCCCTGCGCAGAGGGGTACTCTGTATGTACGAGAGCTGTCTTTTTCTCCACGCGATGAGGGTCACTTAATACTGAGAGGTCGGCGACGCGCGCTGCATCCTCGCAGTCACTTCTCCCCGTGGCTGCGGCTGTGGCGACCATAGCCCTTTCCGACGTGCTCGTAGAGTCGAGAGGATTTCTGTTTTGTGTACCCACCAACTTGTCACGCATCGCTGCCCACGATGCGCCCGACGACGACACTGAGTGCCATTGGTTATCGTCCGCTGAGCCGTGCAGGGGAATGTCCTCACTGTTGCGTGTAGCGGCCGTCCGCGTTGTAGACATCTGCAATATTCGCACCGATAACGTTTTGAGGGACTCGGCGACGAATATGTAGTCGCTGATGGACACAAACCCGGAGGCTATACATTCGAGCTCACCGACTGGGGTCCGCGTGATCTCCACTTGTGATGTCGCCACAGCAGCCGCATCCAGCTTCAGATCGAAGCGCTTGTTTAGTTGCACAGCTGGACTGATGGAGGAGTCCATGACCCTGCTTGCATCGGGGAATGTTGGGGACTGGGGGAAGGGCGGGCGCCGCTGTCTGAGAGGGCTTTGATAGGGAATGTGGCCAATGCCGCGGTTAGACATAGGACCTCTCGGGGAAGCGTTTGATCGTATTCCGCAGTTGTAATGGTCGCTTTCTTGCTGCACTGTGGCGGACAACGGCGGCAGAAGTCCCGTTGTCCGATGACCCCTGACAAGGGTGTTGCCAGGGTTGGGATGTGGGCTGGTAGCCCGGGTAGACGCTTTGTACGGAGACGACAGGTGCGTTGCCCTGGATGTGGTGGCAGGTGCGCTGCACTGTAACTCTGTGGCAAGTCTCACGGCCGACTTTCCCGTTGCTGTGCTGTTCGTTTCGGATTTCGACGTCGCCGCTTCCGCTCGTCGGCGGTGCAGGACTGACCGGGTGAGCTCACTGCCGCGCACATGCCCGTTACCCATCTTTGTTTTTTTAGATATATATATATATTGATATATATATATATATATATATATATATATATATATATATA
>CM007333.1:345302-355368 GCA_000333855.2 Endotrypanum monterogeii
AAAAAAAAAAAAAAAGGGGGGGGGGGGGATGGAAGAAAGACCGACGGGTTGTTTTCTTGTTGGGGCACCCGTGGATGCTACTTCAACCACGCAGCGTCACGTGTGTCTGTGTGTGGTTCAGATAAGTGGGTGGGTGTACACAACTCTGCACAGCCCACAGAGGTGCCCACAACCCCACATCACCCCATCGCCTGGAGCGATGGCAGCTGTGCGCAACTGGTGGAGCAACAAACCGCTCACATGACCCAGAGGCCGTCCCCACACCGAACTCGTGCACCATGCCGTCCCGGGGGTCTCACAGGAGACCTCTCGAACACTCCCCCCCCCCCCAGCCCTATGCGCTTCGTGGATTTGACTCGAATCACTTCAGCAGACCTCTATTATCCATTCCTCTAGTTCGTATGGGGTAGGCAAATGCACCCACACCGTAGCGGTGCGTCTCGCTGACTCCTTCCCCCCCTCCCTTACCCCACCCTCCACTCACGCCGAGGTGCGCTGATGAGCATCCACTGTCATTTTGATGGCCCCCTCCCTTCTCCGTCTCCGTCTCCCCCTTCCTCCCTACAGGTACGCAAAAAAAAAAAAGAGGAGGAGGATAGGGACGGATATGAGCCTTCACACGCATTAGCTCCCTGCGTCGGGAATACAGAGAACCTCCTGGATGACACGCGCGCAGCAATGCGTCAGGAGCGGACTATTTGCCAGAGAGGAGGTCATGAACCCGCGAGCCATGCTGACCCATAATTCTCTGTTTATCTCGCCGCGGCCGTCGCGACGCACAGAGCTCCAGATGAGATCATTCACGAGATATAGGGAAATATACTCGCGGCGCGAGGGCAGGCAATCTGGCTGATGGAGGATGCCCCGATTTTCCAGTATCGGTAGCTGTAAGCCCTTGCCCGTTATTAGTTGCTGCTGTGAATGGCGCTGATCTTTCGGTCTGTCCAACAGAGGGAAGTCTTCGCCGCCCAAAGAAAAGGATACGCTAGTGCTGCTATTGCTGCGCAAACTGCTCAGGTCGCAGCGGGTGCGGTGGAAGGCGCTGCCAGTGCTGTTGTGCATGCGGATCATGTGCGCGTATTCCACTTGGTTTGTCGACTCACTCCCTCTTCTCAGAGGCCGGCTGAGCGGATTGGCAGCGCCAGGGCTGGTTATTGAATCTGTAGGAGCACTGATGTCGACACTGCGGGAGCCTCGTGGCTGCCGCTGCCGCTGCTGCTGGTGGTGCTGCGACGACAAGGACGTCTGTGATTGCGACCGCGACTGCGACCGCAAACGTTCCGTTCTTCGTTCTCTGACCTCGTCGGCCAGGCTGTGGATGACAGGAAAGATGCGCAAGTCGGGGCCGTCGAGGCTGCGCATTCGGAGAAACGCCGTGTATTGGTGGTCTGTCATGTTATATAATTCGAGGGCGGCGTTCAGGACCATCGCAGAGCTCAGGAGATTACCATCAGCGGGCTCCAACCACATGAAGTTACGAAAGGAGTAGTCGCCGCTGCTTATCGCCTTCTGCATCAAAAAGAACGCCAACGGGGCGATAGGTACAGTGAAGAAAACACCATTGGTGATGGTGTTGCCAAGCAGTACACCAATGGCGTAGTAGACGTTGTGAAGGGCTTCCTCTGTGTCACATCGCAACAAGCTCGGAACGAGTCGGCTCCTCTTGTCATTAGATGCCTGCATGTACTTCCCCTTTGCATGGCTGATACTGCCTTCACTACCGGGGGCCGTGTAGCCGCTCTTGTCGATGATAGACTCAATCAGGTTGGGATTGGACCAACAGACTGCATCGTCGTCAGGATGGATGTAGGTAAAGACACTCGTCGACGCCCGCTCGTGGCCCATAGTCAATATGTGTAGCGACACGGTGCGTGGCATGTCCAGCGTAGTGACGTGCAGGATTGCCTCTTTTTGAAATGTGTTGACACTCTCCGGTGGATCGCACCCCCACACGCCAACGACCGTCCATCGTACCACCAGCCGTGTGCTGGCTTCTTTTTTTTTGCACCGAAAAGGTCAGGCACGGCGCGGTGACGGGCGCGCAGCATCTCGGTCCCCGCGTAACTACCATTGGAGAGCATGGCCGGTTCGTCTTCCGAGGTGGCGCCACCGGAGAAATAATACCCATAGAAGTAGGGGCATGAGGTAGGTAGGCTTTGCGTCGTCACCACTCCTGCATTTCTGTTACCCAGGAGTGCGTTCGATGCTGTCGAGTAATGTCTGCTAGGGGCGAGAGTCGGCAACTGGGGCGGTGAACTAGGTGTACCCGACGCACCGCCCACACTGGGCTCCAGCGCGTCCATACGCTCTGCCATGACGGAGAGGACGTCACCAACGCAGAAGGTGACCAGTGGTTCGCCTGAAGTCCACCGCACTGTCAGGAGGCCTTCGCTGGGTAGCAGCTTCGGGACAGCCTGAAGGAGCACCGGTGATATGTCCGGTCGGTCGACCAGTAACGCACGAGAGGAGCTGTAAAACTTAGCCCGCACTGACGGCGTCAGCTCGGTGATGCGGTGACGGCGCACGGCGGCCTCGTTGCTGCAACGCAGGTACAGCTGCGACTGCAGATTCATGCAGGTGTACACGTCGACATTGAGGTTCTCATCCATTAATGTGCTACACGAGGTGAAGGAGCTGCCAGAGGTCGAAGAATCAAAGCGTTCTAGTTCACATGATGCAGGGACTGTGTTTGCTGCGGTGTACCTAGGGTCCACTTTTTCTGTCAGCGGTGCACTAGCGCTGCTTACGGAAAGCGGCATCGGCTCATCAGATCTCGACGACAGCTGCCCACCTATCTCGGTGGGCATACCCCTGGTGCTCGTGTGAGGACTTTTTCTTTTTTTCAGGAGGGGAGACGCCCCCGCCGCTGCCGTCTCCAGTGTTGAGGTCGTCGACCCGCCGACGCCGGTGGTGGTACTGTTCGCGCTGCCTACGTCAAAATTCGGCTCGAAAAAGTAGTTGGAGATGTCGACGCGGTTGCGGCCTTTGGCTGCTTTGAATGCATTGGCGAAGGAGAGAAGCGTCATGTCCTTCTTCAGTCGCAGCGGCACCCGCTGAATAGCGGTGACCTGAGCCGTGTACAGGTACATAAGGGCCCGCTTGCCATCCGAGTTCACCGAGTAGAAAGGGAAGAGCGGGAACCAATCCTTCATGTTCCGTGGGCAGGCGTCGCCGCTAGGAAGGGCGCCAACAGCCTGGAACAGTACACGCACGACACCACAGCACTCGTCAATCTCCATGAAACTGAGAGGCTTTTCTTGGTGCACATGGGTAAGGTAGCTGTTGTTTGCCGTGATGGGCAAGCCCATCATGTTGGCTACCCAACAAATACGACTGAGGATAGGAACCTCCAGCATTCTGCTAAGCGCGACGTCGTCTGTTATTCGACGAGAACTCGACAGGGCACGGCGGTCATCTGCCATAATGCTGCGCTGCCCACCGCCGGTCAGGAACATCAGTTTCAAAGTAATGCCGCCCAGTAGCTGCGCTGCATCACAGTCCCCCTTCTGGTCATCTGCAGTCGCGGCTGCCTCGAGAGGGGCGAGGAGACTGCGGTGGCGGCGATACAGGTTCTCCATGTGGTCACGGTTCTCTCTTCGAAAGTGAGTCACCAACTCTTTCGCGAACACGGGCAGAGGCATTTCACCCTCCACGACACATCGCTTCATTTCTTGCACTGTTTTCAGGGCCCTGCCCGAGAAGAGGCGTGCGGGGCTCTCCTGACAGTCCGTCAGCTTCCCCAGCGTAGCACCCAGCTTCGCCGCTCGCGTCTTGTCGTTGCGGAAAGCCCGACGCTCACGCAGGGCGTCGGCAAGGTGAAGCAGTACATTTAAAACAAGCGATGAGCACGCCGTTGTGAGGACGAGCCCGGCGTGGCGAACGGCGGAGTAGAGCTGTTGCGTGGTCTGAATCGGACCTACGCCGTCCTCGCAGGTGACGGAAACGGGGCTGTCGAGGGCAGCGTGGTGGGGGCGCTTTTTCGATGTGAGGGCGGTGTGTCTCGCGTCCACCGGCGCATCTCCGTTGAGCAGCCGGCGTCGCGATTCGATGGACACAAAGAAAGACAACGAGTCCAGTTCACCGATTTTCTGCTCCTTGTACCCTACCGGGCCATAAACAACTGGGGCGGAGTTCAGCAGGTACTGACGAGGGAGCGAAGTGATGGCGGTTGAAATGCCAGTAGCGATGAGGTCGAAGCAATCACAGCTGATCGATACCATTACCTTGATACGCATGAGCATTACCTCAACAATTTCCCAGCGCTGTGGTGTCTGCGTCGCACGTCGATCGTGTGAGTGGAAAGACCCATCGCTAGTGATGCTGCTGCATGAGACCATGTCTCCGTCAGGAGGGCAGTTGTGTGACAGACTGTAAGAGATGTCCAACCTGTCCGCAGAGTTAGTCGATGATGGACGCTTCTGGGAGTTGTATTTCTCCCGCAATGCATCGAGCCCTTCCTTTCTGGGTCCGTGATCGCTTTGCATTATTAGGGTGCCGCTGATATTCATCAGTCGCTCGCGGAGCTGATGGTGGAGTACTCGCCGCTGCTCATTCGCTCGCAGCACCTCTTCGCGGGTGGGCGAGACAGACAAGATCGCCTCCTTTGACACGCCCAAGGACCGCCACGAATCCTCGCCTAGGAGGGAAAGCATCACCGCATCAAGGTACCACTTCTCTCTCTGACCCATATTCAGGAAGTGCAGCCAGAGACCCCGCATCCCTGCGTACACTTCCCACGTGAGGAATCCGGAGAAAATACACTCTAATTCGCCTTGACGTGGGACAAAGATGCTGAGCAGCAGCTCGCGTGCCTCGTTCACCGTCAGTTGCGGCTTTCGTGAGCCATAGGAGTTGTGCGAGACAATGCTGGTGTCCATCGACCCCGAGGATGTTACTCTGCTGAGATCCCGAAGAACAGAAAGTTGACTGGGTATGTGATCGACCTTCTCCTGGGAGGTCAACTTCTTCTCCTCGCGCATGTCTCCGTCACGTCCTCGCCCGCTGTGCACGCTGTTTCTCGACAGCAATGAGGAGGGCTGCTGTTTCTGCAGACGATGGCTCACCTCTGTGGAGTCGAGTGGTTCAACAAAGGAGGGCCTCTCCGTTCGTGGTTGTCGGCCAGCCAGCGACGGCAGGCTATCCTGAGCCTTTCTAGGAAGCGACGAACGGGGCAGCGGGCTTGATGACGCTTGCATGACCACTGGTGGCCCCACACTCTTAAGCTTATTGCTGCCATCGCGATCGCCACGTGAATGAGTATTGCCCATGTTTGTTTTCCCCTAAAGTGTTTTTTTTTCTTTATTTCTTTCCTCCCCCGCCCCCTCCACGGCAATCCGCGTCTGTGTGTGCTGGAGTCTTTTTCTTGTCAGTAACACTTTCTCTTTCTCGAGACTTTACCCGGACTGTATGCTTGGGATGAGGTGATCCAAATGCGCAACCGTCTGTGTTGTCAGCTTCGCTCTTTGCGTGACGATGTCGGTGATAGATGAACAGGGCTCAGGGGGAGGGGTATCTGACTTGGGACGACCACAGGTGAGGAGGCGATAAAGGGGCTTAAAATAATTTGCACGAGAAACTATAGAGGGGGAAAGAGGGGGAGGAGAGGAAGGGGGGGGGAAGAAATATATTTATAAAGAATAATAAAATATATACACACAAATTCCTTTTGATGTAAGAGCAGCGATGAAGCTGACACACACACACACACACACACACAGACTGACACGCACCTGCGTGAATCGGCGCTCGTAAACACGTCTTCAAACTCCTGTCTCTCGAGAAGCACAGATACAAGGTTCAATGAAGGGGTGTCGGGGGGGGGATACGAAAGAAAATTTTGAAAAAAAAGAGGGTCAAGGATGCTACACATACATACATACGTACTCGCACACACACGCACGCACGTATATGTAGAGGTGCAGCAAGGAGGACCGATGAAATGACGAGTTCAACAGACGCAAGTCCACCGGCGAACAGGTATACAAACACATATACCGACAGACACAGGGCCAGAAAGTGTAGAGCTCTCAGGGTCGTGGTGGCGAAACGAAATATATATATATATATATATATTGTTGATAGTGAAACAAGATATGCAGAAATAATATCAATAACAATAAAAATAATGAAAAGGAGGAGGAAGCCGACAGGCGGCAGCTTTGGATGATTTACAGATATACCGACAAAAAAACCTCTACTTGTATTTTATCTTTTTGTTGTATGTTCAGATAAAGCTACGAGGAGGCAAGTAGTGTGTGTGTGTGTGTGTCCTTGCGTGTGTGTGTGTGTGTGTGTGGGAGGGAGCAGGAGGGTGAAGGGGTGAGGGAGACAATACCAAAGAAGCTAATAATCTTGCATTCGCCTTACATAAGGATAATATGATCTGTGTGTGTTCCTGTGTATGTACTCCCTAGACCGTCGAAGTGGTAGTGAAAAAAAAACAGGTGAAGAGTGCAGGTGTGTGCGTTCATCTTGCGTCGTATGACGGGGGACCCTCCCCCCCCTCCCTACGTAGCGTGGGGGGGGGGGGGAGGCGGGGAAAGAGGAAGGCGGGATGAGAGGGCTCCGCGTGTACACGAGAAGCTGTTTGCGTGCGAGAGAGAGAGGTGAAGAGTGCGTGTGTGTGATCTCGTCGCCCATTGGTGTCTGTCGACATGTATTTTCCTCACTCATTTTAATATATATATATATATATATATTCGGTGTTGTTCTGACGTCCACGTATCGCATCGGTGGGGGAGGAGAGGGGAGCGGGGAGAGCGTGAAAGGAATCACAGACACGTAGGCCGCAAGAAATCATACACACCAGCGAGCAGCAAGACCACAGGCGTGCACACAAATCCGATAGCTATCAACACAAAAATTCCTTCCCTCTCTCCTCCTCCTCTTCCTCCCCCCCCCAAAAAAAAAATATATATAATAACAGGAAGGCGATGAAAGTGCTGTGCTGTATTTCGATGTATACCTCTCTCTCCATTTGCTGCCAATCCTCAGAGAAGGATACACTCCTGCACACAAAGATGGACAAAGCACCCGACCAAAGACATGCAACAATGACTGAGAGAAAAAAAGGGGATTTGGTGAGAGGGTGGTCCCTACAAATAAAACCGCGAAAAGGTTGATTTGTCCTTGCGATACTGCACATTTTCTTTGCCCTTGATGAAGTCCGCTTGGCACACCTTCATGCGGCGCTCACGGAGAGCCAGGAGACCCGCTTCTGTGCAGATGGCTTTGACATCGGCACCACTCATCTCGTCCTTGGCGTGGATGAACTCGGAGATGTCGACGTCGTCGGCGAGTGACATGCGGCTTGTGTGAATTTCAAAAATGCGACGCTTTGTTTTTTCATCAGGGAACGGAAACTCTATTTTTCTGTCAATGCGGCCAGGGCGGATAAGGGCGGGGTCGAGTGTGTCGATGCGGTTCGTTGCCATGATCACCTTCACGTCGTTGCTGCTATCGAAGCCATCTAATTGAGTGAGCAGCTCCAGCATCGTACGCTGCACCTCCTTGGTGCCGCTGCTATCTGTGTCGTAGCGCTTCGTGCCAATCGCATCGATCTCATCAATGAAGACGATGGCCGGCGAATGCTCCTCAGCCACCCGGAAGAGTTCCCGTACGAGCTTAGGTCCCTCACCCGAATATTTTTGAATGAGTTCCGAGCCCACGACACGTAGGAAGGTGGCGCTCGTGCGGTTTGCGACGGCTTTGGCCAGAAGTGTTTTGCCTGTGCCAGGGACGCCGTAGAGGATCACACCCTTTGGTGGTTTGATGCCGATCTCGTCGTAGAGCTCGGGGTGGGAGAGGGGAAACTCGACAGCCTCTTTGATTTCCTGTATTTGCTGTTCGAGGCCGCCAATGTCTGCGTAGGTGTCTTCAGGCGCCTTATCTACCTTCATGACGCGCACCAGCGGGTCAACGTCGTCCTTCAAAACGCCAACAATGCTGTGCTGGCGGTCATGCAGCAGCACGCTGCAGCCCAGCTCCAACTGCTCCTTGTCCACAAAGGACATGAGGGGTACATAGTATTCAGTGCCGGAGATAGACACGATTGCGTGGGAGTCGTCCACTGCTTCCTCGAGCGTCGCCACCTCCATCGGGGTGCCACGGATGTCCTCGACGCGCTTCAGCTCCGCCTCGTAGTGGCCCATAGCACCCTCCTCGAGATTCGACTGCGCATCGCGCTGGGCATTGATCGTCCGGAGAAACTCCTCCTCCAGCAGGAGGTAGTCCTTGCATCGCTCGAGGCGGTATTTTCGCAGAAGGCAGGCCCGATTCGGATAAACCTTTGGAATACGCGTGGCGGCATCGGGACCGCGCTTCTTCTTGCGCTTGCCGATCTCCGGTGCCACAGGCGGCTCCCACTTCCCCGGCTTGTTGGCGCCGGGCGCCTTCGGCATGTTCTGCCCCATTTATTCCGACCCCACTTGCAGAGGCTGGGCTGATGAAAGAAATTACGCGCGTGTGTGTGGGGTGTACGTGTATTGGCGTGTGTTGTTTCGGCTCAATTTCAGAGGATAACGCGGAAACTAAGCAGGGACAAGAGAACGCGTTGGAAGACCCCCCCCCCGCACGCGAAGTGGGGTGCGGGTGGGTGAGCGAGGAGGAAAAGGGGGAGAGCATGTGTAGGCAAACACATTTTGATTACACAAGACCGCACAAGGGAAGGCGTTACCATGGTGCACATGCTCGTCTGCAGTCAACATGGAGCGGGAAAGGTCGACGAGTGTGTAGGGCAAGGGGGGGGGACCCCCTTTTCTCTTTTTTTTTTGCTGCCGTCGTTGCACGACGGCAGCACAGACCGAAGGTGGAAGCTATGCAAGCTCCCTGATTCATACAAAACAACACCAAAAAAATCTCTCTGTAGGTGCCCTTCACTGGCATATGTAGAAACGCCTCGCTTTATTTACCTCGAGTTCACTAGATGCATATTGGCGCACTGTTTTACCTGGTAGCGTCCGCGGCAGGATCCCCTCCCCCTCTCTCTCGGGAGGGGGAGATGGAGGGGAGTTCATCAACTCCTCTACATCCGGCAGAGGTGAGCAAAAAAGGCCTCCTGTATCCCATATCCATATACGCTCCATTTCTTCTGAGTCGCGGCTATAGCTCGATACTGCGGTGGGAAAGTGAACAGAATACATATATACTAGTTACTGGGGGGGGGGAGACGCCTACACTCAGGCAGGCTGCCTTTAGCCGCCGAGAGCTCAGCGTGTAGAGTCTCAGTTTTGTATTTCTCTGATGCAAGGGGAGGGAGGGAGGGAGGTCATCGTTATGCGTTGTGTCTTCATCTCGTAGGCTATTGGCTGCATTCTGAGGGAAAGGGGAGGTGCGCCAGCGAGGACGACGACGTGTGGCCATATCCCCCATTGCACTCACACACTAGAAGTCATAACAGCAAACAACAACGACAAAAGAAGACGGCAAATGGAGAAGTAGGGTTCACCAACCAAAGGCCATTGGACAGATAAAGTGAAGAGAAACAAATCGCTATATATATATATATATATATATGCACATCACGCAGTGCTGGAAGGCATTAACAGCGCAAAAGAAAACAGAAATAAAGTCACCATGTACAACACATCACCACATCCACACTCACACACGCATAGAGACAGGCACCAGAAGTATTAATCATAAAAGTACTTTATAACACAACAAAAATAGCGTTTCGTTGCCTCTCTCTCTCTCTCTCTCTTTGTTTTTGAAGGGTGGATGGGTGGGAGTGCAGTTCATGTTCTCCTGATAGTGCGTGGGGCATACGCGGGCTCGCGCGTGATTTCCACCTGTTGCCATCCTTTCCTTTTTGAAACCTTCGTTTATGAAGAGGGGTTAAGCTCGCAACACACACACACACACACGCACACACACACACACACGCACACACACACACACACACACACACGCACACACACACACACACACACACACACACACACACGACACACACACACACACACACACACACACACGACGACCGACGAGACGGACGACGAACGAACGAACGAAACGTAAAACGTAAACTTAAACGTAAACTAAAACCTAAACGTACGTTAACCGTACG
>CM007333.1:355388-371305 GCA_000333855.2 Endotrypanum monterogeii
ACGGTACGTCGCCGTCGGAGTAGTTACCTACCTACTCGTACGACCTTTCTTTACTTACCGTTACGTTACGTAAGGTAGGTAGTACGTCGACACACACACACACACACACACACACACACACACACACACACACACACACACACACACACACACACACACACACACACACACACACACACACACACACGCACACACACACACACACACACACACACACACGCACAGGTGAGGCAAGGAGCAAAGAACAAATTAATCAAAATACACATCTTCGAAGATGGGGAAGAAACAAAGACCGGGAGGGACCGACGAGAAGAGAAAGGACAGCGAGGCTCCGCATGGCGGTGGAGGGATTGTTCCCCTCTCTATTTCTTTCCCTCTAACCGGCCATCCATCACGCAGCCCCCCCCCCAAAAAAAAAACGAAGTGGATATCGTGAACCAAACACACACCAACACCGGCAGACACACGAGGGAGGTTTGTTGTGCAACACGCTGTTATGTATCGGAGGGGAGGGGGGGAGGCAGGAGGGAGCACAGACCCTCGGTCTTTGCCCTATGCACTCTTCACAACTGGGGGAAAGGCGACGGAGGGTTCACCAGCCACACACTTCCGCCGTGCAGCTTCGTGCTCTTTGTAGGTCTCGTCTTCTGCAGACATGATGTGAACTGTCGGCACACCCGACAGGCGACTCAGGTTGTAAGTAACCTTGGACAGCATCATGGCGTCGTCGACAACGGGCTCCATCGACATGGCCTCTTCACCGTATTTCTCTACGTTGGCCTTGACAAAAGACATGAAGGCCATCAGGCCCTTGTTCATGGGGCCTTCAGTGCGGGCAGCGACCTGCTTCGTCGTATCCTCGGGGAAGGTTTGATGGTTCTCCTGGTAAATCCCGCGCAAAATCCCCAATGCCTGCAGCTGCCAGTCTGTGTACTCGCGGCGTGTATAAACTACGACCTCCTCAATTGGCCCACGCTTCTTCGTGTTTTTGATCACTTGTGACCGGATTTCCTTGATAACAGACGTCATGATACGGCTTGTAACGATGAGCGAGTAGTCCAGCGGAGCCGTCGGCTTCGGGAACGGCTGTGTGACCACAGACCCCTCATTATTGAGGACATTCTGCCACATGTACTCCATTACGTGTGGGGCCAGGGGCATCATCATCAGCGCTGTCACCTCGTAGTATCGGCGACCAAGCTGTGCATGCATGTGGAGGTCGTCGCAGTACATCTTGTACTGGCTGAACTCGTTCGACAGCTCGTGGAAAGCGGTGTTCAACACCATGCGGAATTGCATACGGTGGTAGTACCCTTCTGTGCGGGTAATGATGGTGTTCATGTTGTTATTGAATATTTTATCGAACTCGTTGTAGTCGCCATCACGCAAGTCGGCGCGCTCCACCGTCTCTTTCGCCTGCTCGAGAAGCGTCGTCATCTTCATGATGAAGCCCAAGGCCGTCTCTCGCACAAAGTTGGCGTCATCCATGCTGTCGCCGGCATCAGCACACGCGAGACGCGTTGCGTCCGCGCCGTACGTGTCGATTGCCTCGCGTAGAGAAATAAAATTGCCTTTCGACTTGGCCATCTTCTCATTGTCGACCTGAATGTGACCATTGCAGAAGATCGCCCGCGGCCAATTCTCCTCCTCCGTCGGCCACACAGCGGCGTGGTTGTAGAGGAACATGGTCAGGTGGTTTTGGATCAGATCCTTGCCAGAGCAGCGCAGATCAACCGGGTACCAGTACGTGAACTCGTTGCGCATCAGCTCCAGAGAGCTCAAAGGCATGTTGACGGATGCCGCAACGGCGGCGGCGTCTCCGGCACCGTGGTAGATGTACTCGAACACATCGTCCGTGAACATCTCTGGAGAAAGACCGTAGAGATTGTCGCTCTTGCCGCAAAGGTCTGTCGAGCCGTTGTGGTCCACGTTGAAGAAGCGGTTGATCGTATAGAAGGCCATGTATATTGTCGAGTCCGATAGACTATCGATAATCATCGACTGCGTCGCGTCACATGGTAGGTAGGTGCCGAGGCCAAAGGTACGACTGCAGGGCCAATCCGCCAACCAGTTTAGCGTCTCATCGAAGCCGTTGCGAACACCAGGGAAGAACATGTTCATGTGTGTGATGTGATCTTGCACCATCTTTTTCCAGTCGTCCTTGCCGTACTCGATGTACCACTGATTGCACAAGGCAACTATGCACTCGTCACCGCTGCGGCTGACTACCTGACGCACTGGCTCATAATAGCGAATGCATTGGTCGGCAGCCTCCATGTCGTGCTGCGTCTTGACCTTTGCCTCGCTGACCTTCACACCAGTGTAGGGGCCGACAATCATGGTGCCATGGTAGAAGCCCTGCTGGTAGCACACCTTCTTTGCTTCCTCCAGTAGGTCTGTTGCGTTTGGACCATTGATCTTGAGTTTTTCGCACATGAGCTTTGCGCCCTCGGTGCCGAGCTCGGGAATATCAATGATGGGAATCATCGCGAACGGCACGACCCACTCGTCCTTGATGCCAAGCTTAGCTCGGTAGTCTGGCTTGTTGATCAGCTGAGAGAAGTTGATGTAGTCGTCTGGCGAGTCAGACGGAACAGACATGACAACGCCCGTACCCTTGGCCTCGGTAATGGTTGCCATCGGTAGCGTGTAGATCGTCTTATACAGCGCCAGCGGGGCAGAGAGCGGTACTCCGACCATCTGAGCCCCCTCTACCTCGAAGAGCGGCGCGGGATCGCTACCTGTTTCGCCGTTAATGTAGAAGTTCTGGTACGCCATGTTGCGGGCGGCGCGTGCGGTCATGATATAAACCTCGTCGTCACCCTTGACATTGCGTACGTAGTAGGCTTGGTAGTTGAACTTGGTGCTCACCCAGCAGTTGGTCTGACCAATCACCGTCTCGGGGCGGAGCGTGGCGCCGGGAAGCACCACCTTGCGGTCACCAATGACTTCCTTGTGCGCAGCGAAGCACGGCTGAGAGAGGGGGTCTTGCACAATCAGCTTCACCACAGTGTATTCCTGCGGCAACACACCTTCGCCGCTGGCGCGATCATGGTCGGCGCAGGGCTGACCGTCGCGCGGCGAGTACACGCAGTAGCGCTTACCATAGTTCAGCAAATTTTTGCGGCGCAGGATGCGGAACTGCCACTGCACGAAGCGGTCAAAGTAAGGGTTTCTTTCTGTTGTGATGAAGGAGCGACGCCAGTCGATGTGGCAGCCGAAGCTCTTCAAGTCGTTAATGGCGATGGGTGGGAAGTAGTCCAACCAATACTGCGGATCAGCAAACTTGGGGATCTCCGATTCAGCGATGCCCATGCTCTGCATGATGATCCACTGCGGCTTCGCCGGCCCGCTCTTGCCGCGCTTGCTTTTGTGCTGCCCCGGCGCCGTCAATTGCTTTGCTTCTGTCGGCGTACTGGGCTTCTCCAATATCTCTGCGGGAAACTGTGGCGGGTTGCCGTACTGCTGCATCTCCTTTGCAATCTTCTGTGCACATGCAGCGATTGGGGTGCCGGTGACGTGAAAACCAAAGGGCCAGAGCGAGCGGCAGCCTGTCATGCGCTGGAAGCGCGTCGCAAACTCAGCCTTGGTGAGCGAGAAGCCATGTCCAAGATGCAGTTTTCCGTTCATGTAAGGGAACGGAAATGTCGTCAGAAACTTCGGCGGCCGCGCCTCCCCTGGCGCCGGGGCGTCAAGTTCATGAAGCTTCTTTGTGGCCCAATAGGCTTGCTTCTCCTGCTCGATCCCCACGAGCAGGTCGCGGCGTGCTGTGGACATGGGTATATATATATATTTTTTTTTTTTTAAAGGCTTTCTGTGGAGGCGTCTCGCTCTGAAGACGACGTCTGTCTTTAGATCTCTCTCTGTGGGTGTCTGTGGGAGGGGGGGGTATCTGATATTTTTTCGTTAGTGCTCAAATGTCTGTGTCACCAGAGGGGATAAACAACAACAGCGAAGCTGCTGCAGAGAGTGACGGAGTTGAAGGGAGGGAGGTGGGGGTGGTGTGTGTGTGTGTGTGTGGGGGGGAGGGCGCCCGCTATTAGGGAGCCCCCCGCCCTCCCATATATAATATAATATATATATATATATAAGCACCAAGCAAACTCCTTACCAACATGGAGGTAACGATACGATACGATACGTGTGGCAGGGGGGCGGTGGTGCAAGTGGATTTTCGTGGTTTATGCGAGCCACCAGAAATCGCCCACGACGGACACCACAGTGTGCACACACACACACACACACACAAACCGAAAGGAAATACAGTGAAGAGTTTTCACATTGAGCCAACCGACACGGTCATCCTTGTTTGAGGATGTCATGTCTAAGGAGCTCTCTGTACATCTCTTATCGTTTTCCCTTGATATATATATATTTTTTCCCCAAGGATTCTTGAGTGCGCTGGCGGCATGGGGAGGGGGGGAGGGGTAGACATACAGACGGCCAGAAAACATTACAAAAATAAAAAGCAACTTGAAGGCACAACTACTTTACATCAGCAAATGCTGTCCGTGTGTGCATACATCAACAGATATCCGGGGAGGGGAGAGAGGCACGGCGAAGGGAAAGCGAGGATGTGTCGACAATGCAGCGATCTGAGCCTGCGCAGGATGAAGTCAAATCAACTACAAACCTGCAATAAAAACAGAACAAATTATGTGGTAGTGGTGATGGGAATAGATAAACGACAGATTGTCGAGTTGGGCAGCGACAAGCTGAGGACATGACTGCTGTCACAGAACCCTCCTCCCCCTTTCCAACAGACAAGCACACACACACACACACACACACATATATATATATATATATATATATATATGAGCCAACAAACACTTCTACATAACTAATGAGCAGCGGGCGGGGGATAAGAAGGAGGGGAAGGGCGGCGCGAGAAGGCGAAAAAAAAAAAGGGCTGATTATGTTAGAGGGTAGTCCTGCGAGTCAACATAAACAAGAGGCGAGAAAAAAGGACGCCGCACATGACATGTCCCACTGAACTATTTGCGTTGCACCGCCTCCGCCACTCCCTACCTTCAAACTCGACAAGCGCAGAGAAAGAGAGAGACACGTCCGGGCCTGCACCAGGCAAACCGTTTAATGCATCTGAACGGCTTTGCGGTACAAGACCGGATCCATGTCCGCCGGTATCACAGAATCAATGTAGGCACGAAACCGCGCGTCATCGGCCGCTTGCTGAGCCTGTTGCTGGCGCTCCTCTTCCCGATGAGCCTCGACAACCTGCTGTTCCCTCTCACGCTTCTCGGCCGCTTGCAGCTTCTGGGCTTGCTCAAGCTCCAACGCTTTAGCGCGACGTGCAGCAGCTTCCTTCATCTCTATTGCCTTCAGCTGCTCCGGGTAGCGGCGTATCTCCTCCGCGTAGGCTTTCTCCTCCTCCTTGGACAAGAAACCAGCGGCAGTCGTGGCGGCGCGGTGGCGTTGCGTGCTGCCTCCGTTGGAGTCGACCTCACTGGAAACCCCACCTTGCGCCTCTGCCGCCGCCGCCGCCTCCTCTTTCTGTAATCTCTGCTGCACCATTTCTAGTCGACTTTCATACTTCTTCTTCTGCCTCGTGGCATCGCCGTCGTAGAGCCGCTGCAGGAAGCTCGTCCCTCTCTCCTCAAAAACATCCTGCGTGCGATATGTTGGGAGTCTCTCTCGCTGGGCTTCTTTGAGGTACTGTGGGAGACTCGCCTTCTTGCGCTCCTCGAATGCGAGCTGCTTCTTCTTTTGCTTCTCAAGCACCCAGCGCTTCAGCTCCTCGACTTTCTCCTCCTCTGCCCGAAGCTCGGCTGCGTCCTTGCTGTTTTGGGTAATGCGAGCCTCTAGTTTCTGTGCTTTGGTCACCGCGGTGCGGCTGTGGGCCACGTTGTACGCCCCATTCTCTCTCTCTCGAGCGCGACGAGCCATGTCTTCTTCCTGCTGCTCTGCACGCTCCTCGGCTGCTTCGAGATCAATGCGCTTGCGCTCCTCTTGATCTGCCGCGCGCTCGTCTCTCCGTCGATCTATTTGATAGAGAACTGCTTCTAGATTAGTGTTTTTCTCCTCCATGTTGCGCTGGCGTGCCAAGAGCTTCTTGTGATACTTCTCAGCCTGATCGCCCCACAGTTGCTGCTGGAACTCCTGCTGATCAACGACATTCTGCTTGTCTTCTTGTTCCTTCATCATCTCCTTGTAGGCGACCTGCCCCTCGCGAGCTTTTATAGTTTCATGGAGCAGTGCAATCGCGCGCACATGACGTGCCCGGGGATCCTCCTTGATCTTCTCCAGCTCTTGACGCGCGATAACAGCCTTGTGCTCCTCCTTGCGCTGCTCGAGGTAGAGGTCATCAAGAACCTTTTGACGAGCTTCTGCGGCTTCGACGGCCTCCTCCTGGCTCTGAAGAAAGCGGTCGTGTCGTGCTTCAATCGTGTCGGTCCACCTGGCCGTGCGGGCCTTGGAGAGATTGCGGCGGCGTTCTTCCTCCATCTTCCGGGCATCGCGTTGCTGCTGCTCATCCGCTCTGGAGCCAGCGTGGGCCAGGCGATGAAAAAATGCCAACTCACGATCGCTAAGAATACCCACGCGCGTCATATCAAGGCCGTCCGCAACGGCGTTGCCATTGCCGATTCGGCGACGGGGGTCCCTCCGAGCACGCGTGGAGGACATGGTCGACGACATTGTCCCCAGTCCACCAGTCACCGTAGCTCGTGGCGGTGGCATTGCTCGGGGGGGGGTAGTTGTTTCGAGATCTATATATATATATATATATTTGTATATATATATGTATATAAACAAAGGGAGAGGGATAGGAAAAAAAAAATCTCTCCCTTAAACTAAACACTCAGACAGGAAAATACTGCACACATGTAGATGTATATATATATATATATTGTGTGTAGATATTGCGAAGTGTATTTTATCGACCGTGAAGAGGAGTCATGATGATTGTTGTCATTACATTTCTTAGCTTGTGTGCAGAGGATCCCGCAAAGTAAGGAGGGAGGCGGGGGGGGGGACGAGAGAGGACATCAGCTCCGTCCACTGGTGCTCGACATTCCAGTTCTCCACCTGTCTACGTGTACGCGTAGCAACCTCTTTTTCCATCTCACCGAGTATTAAGCCATTCAGAGGAAGAGGAACATTAATTTTTCTTCATAACACCCCTTCCATCCCTACAGTACATACCTGCACACACACCTACACAGGGGTACACATTTGTATCTGTATTGATTACCCAGCACCTCTTTTTTTTTTTTTGTACTTCTCTGTGCTTGTCTGATAAAGTACAGGGAGAACACACATACGCAGACACAGACAAGAAAAAAGACCACTCACATCCCCCAAACACGATTAAAACAAAAAAGGGGGGAAGTAACCTCCCAGCAATCCAGTCCATGGGCAAATACGTTGCTGGGGCGGGGGGGGGGGGAGCGGGTGGATGAGGTCTGTGGTGAGACGGATACGACCCCCGGTACCGATTTGCGCACCCACCCACTTGCTCGCCCTTATTGTCACGCTTCTCTCTTCCCGTAACGCCACTGTGTCATGTTGGCGGTGCCTTTGAAAGCCGTTATGAGGTATTTCTGCCACCATCTGTGTGTGTGTGTGTGTGTGTGTGTGTGTGGTGGGGGCGGGGGGGGGGAACAGGTGCGCTTCTTCAATGCATCAACAGAGATTGCGTGCGCGTGCACACGATTCACACCCTGAGGGTTCACTGTGGATAAAGCATGGCAGCCTCGTTGTTGTCATTCCCGATCGACGTAGTGAGGGGAGCACTCCCCAGCACATTGGTGTCGGCTGGGTTAAACTTCAGCAGCAGATCGGTCATGTCCACGTGTGTAAGCATCATGCGGCGGCAACAGAACCGCTCGAGATTGAAGGCGTTCATCGCGTCTTCCTCCGAGACCCCTTGGCTGACAAGGTCGAGGTACAACAAATACTTATCGGCAACGACGTTGCCGCAAGTGAAGCAGCGCACGGGAATGATCATGTTGAGGGGAGGAAAAACTATCAGATTATAGTGTGATTGTATGTGTTCCGGGAGAAAGGCAGGACGAGAGTCCGTGCCTCAAAACAGAGGAACGCGTGACGGGGAGGTGAGGGACTATGGTTGTTCAGGCAAACACAAGAGAACCAGGGTTGGAGGAAGACAAACGGGCCACACAGACACTTAGGGCAAAGGTATGGAGAGTTTTGAATATACGCATCTGACATGTAATTGGGCTATCAACCTTCTCCTAATGGCGAAGAAATGAACTGACATCTCAAAATCTGCAGTTGTGTGGTGTTCGCCTAACTTGAACTTCATGGGGTCATCTCTGCATCATAAAATACGGCGTGTCCCTTCCACGCAAGCCTCCATCACATGAGTGCAAACACACACACAATAGGTACTCCCTCTTCTCTCCCTCCATCCTTCCCCCCTCTGACCTCCGAGTGCGTGAACACATTTCACTGGTGTCTGTGAAAAATATGTCCTTTTTTTAAAAAAAATCTGCCCTTCCTTTCGTCTGAAGAGGGGAGGAAAAAACGGCTGGCGTGTGGAGTTATTGCGGTGTCATCATTCAGCACAGCTGCCCATCGTTGCCTCCGTCTTGATCAACTTCCTGAAAATGAATACTACACGCCGGATTGTAGAGCAGGCAGGAATAAAAAGGAAAGTGGTTACCGTTTCCAAGATGGGAAGATAGGAGGGGATGCGGTGTGTGTGTGTGTCTGTGTGTCTTTGGGGGGGGGGCTGATGGGATTGTCCACTACTCTTTCACACACAAACGCACTTTTTTTCTTTTCTTTAATACTCCAGTCCTCAGTAGGTATGGAGTCGGGTGTTGCAGATGGCAACCGAAAAAGGAGGAGGAAGGCGCGGCGGGAGAGGGCAGAGGGGTAGTCCCCAACTCCCCCCACACAAACACGGCAGAGAATTGACCGATAGGATTAAGGGGGTGTTGTACATAGGTTAGGAGGTCAGTAAGAGGGTGATGTATTCACCCCTCTCTCCCCTGAGAACAACAACAACAACAAAAGAATAGCACACGGGAAGACCACCAAACACAGGGGTGGAGTGCAGTAATATATATATATATATATGCGCGTGTGCCTGTCTATGTGTCTGTGTGTGTGTGAGGGAGATGGATAGGGAGACATCGAGAAAAAGACAATCACAGTGTGCAAACCCTCTAATGTCACCAGAGATTTGCCGGCGTCGCCCGTGAAGTCACACACACACACACACACACACACACCACACACTGTCGCGGGTATGATGGCCAGTAGTGCTATTCAGTTATAGGACGCCCCCAGCGAGGCGTGCAGCGGCTGTTTAGCTACTTGATCTCCTGCCCTGCGCTTCTTTTAGCCGTGTTGCCACCAAACGCTTGTCTGCTCCTCAGTGCGGACTCGACTGGAACCACGGACGCACATCGACAAGAAGCTCCAAGACACCAATCACTACTTCAACAAAAACCAGCCAAATGACGATCCACTCTAGTCGCGCACCGTGCCGCTGCGAAAAGTCTTCCGCCAACATGGAAAGTATTTCGTTTGCAGCGTCCAACTTGTTGTCCAGCGCCTCGACGCGCGCGCTGATCTCATACTCCTCTTTCGTCGCCTGGAAGACAGGTTTCAGATATGAATTCTCCCAAAAAAAATCTGGCTCATCCAGCAGGTCCGATCCGCTCTTTAACATCAGCCGATACGACAGCACCTCCCCGCGCAATCGCAGCAGACGCCGTTCGGTGATGCTGACAGTACCCTTCTCCCGCAGCTCGCGAGGGAGTGGTGAGCAGCTCTCGGTGAGCTCCTGCACCTGGAGCTCCAAGTAGTCAATTTTCGCGGACTGGGCAAGCGCGTGTGAGGCGCACAGCATGAGCACGCTGCCGGTGGCCACCTCACCGCGCTTGTATGGGATTACGAAGTGGTCGAAGCGCAACCGCGTCTTGAAGTCCTCATCGACCTCGAGTGTGTCTCGGCAGACGAGGTTGAAGGTGCACCACACCGGGTAGTTCTCGTTCACCAGCTTCGTTGTATAGCGGTTGGTCATGCAGTGACTAATTTCGCTGTGTGGAAGCATGTAGTCACTTTCTACAATCTTAAAATACCGCTGATCAAAGCCCCACCAGACAACCGCACCGTAGGGGAAAATAAAAAGATCGAAGTAGTGCAAAGGGCTGTTGCCAGAGGCGGAGGTCGCCGCTGCTGCCGCTGCTGCCTCACCGCCCTCGCCAGCCAGCGACGCTGCGCGGCGCGTTGATACCCCAGTAATCAAACCTTTTTTCCTCATAACGTGGCCAAGGGGGGAAGCGCAGGTATACTCGTTGCCCTGCTGTGTTGCGACTGACGCCTGTCGGACAAGCGCGGGCGGTGTCGAGCTGCCTCCGGTGCCTCTGTGTGCTGTAATCGGACTACTGAACCGTTGCGCATTCGTCGCGTGTCGAGAACGCTCGCGATCGAGCAGGCCTGTTCGTGTATCTGCATTATCTTCAAGATCCTCGTCAATGCTCACGGAGGGCGGTGGTGCGAACCTCACGTGAAGCACATCGAAGTCGAATTTGGTGTAGTAACCCTGCGCACGGTAGTAGGCCTCTAGCTTACCAAGGTGCAATTCATCAGCTACGCAGATGTACCCAACACGGCCCGCTGGACCAGGATAGCGCGCCGCCTCCTCCACGCCGCGTTGCCCTGGCTTCGTCCACGCTCCACCCAGGCGGCGGCGAGACAGAAGATGGAGGGAGGTGCTCGATGGCATGAGGCCGCTATCCGACCGGTAGCCACTTGCACAGGCACCAACACCACCACTATTAGCTGCGCCACCCGAGGTGTTGCGGAGACCATGTCGGCTGTTTGATCGCCCCTGACGGTACCCGCCGATCAACGGCGGAGCGGGAGCGCCAAAACTGCGTCCTCCACTGCCTGACATATCGACGTCACTCAGCGCCAACAACGCTGCCTCATCCTGATCTTCGGGAATATCCTTTAGATCAAAAAGAGACTGCACTGTCTGCTTCTCTGCGTCGTAGTGGAAAAAACGACTGCGTGCAAGCAGGTCAAGTAGCTGCTGATACGCATCACCTTCGAGACCAAGAATAAAGGCAATCTGCGAAACTTGCAGCGTTGCATCACGCCCCAAAGGGCGCATGAGCCCTGCAAGGCGCATCTGCAGCTTTGTCGGGGGCTCCGTGTCGCTGTCCATGGATGCCCAATTCTCAAGACCTGATATATAAATATATGTGTATGTGTTGTGTGCGTATGTGTTTATATGCTCACCTGTGTCTGAGTGCCTGTATATATATATAAATGTATATATGCTTGGCAGAAGAGCGAGAGTTCAGCCTGTACAAAGACCAAAGCCACCCAATACACACACACACATACACACAAACCTCTTGCGGTAACACTTCATGCAACACAGAAAAAGAAACGCAGAGGTAATCAAGGCAGTGAGGAATAAAACTCAAAAAGGTAAAAGAGCAGCAGCAGCAACAAAAAAATATGTTGATCGACGCCAATGTCGCTGCTTTCCAACGAGGGGATACTTATCTGGAGAGCTGGATAAGATGAGATTGGGGGAAGGGAGAGGGAGGGAGAGGTACGTGCAGTACAGAGGGAAGGCGAGGGAAAAGGCGCGAAGTGCGAAGGAAAAAAAATATTGACGAACCCACTCGAAGGCAGTTCAATGAAAATGAGGGACACGCTCGCAGAGCCCCATGTGCCCGCAGTAGCCCCGTTTTTTTTTTGTTGTGTGTGTGTGTAGGGGGGGGGGGGAGAAAAGAAGGGGTGACGCACAACTCGAACTCTCTCCAGTTGCCTCCAAACGCTACTTGGTCATGAACTTCGTGGCTTTTTGATGAGCGACGCGATGAACGGCGCGACGACATCGGCAAATTCCTTTGGCTTCTCGTAGTGGACAAAGTGACCGGCGCCGGCCACCTCCACCTGTATCGCTTTTGAGAAAAACTTTGAAATCTGCTGGCGGCGGTGCGGCTCGTTGTACGGCGACTTACCGCCGAATACAAACATGACAGGAAGCGTGCAGGGTGTAGGTGGCGGTAATGACGGGATAGAAGCGGACGCTTCACTCACCGCGCTTGCTGCTGGCGTGAACCATGTGGTGATAGATGGCTGGAAGCTTCCGTAGTCCCCCGCAAGGACCGGAAGGTTACACCTCCACCGCGCTGGTTTTGATCTATCCGAGGCGTCCAGCACAATATTGGTCGCCACAAAATTACACAACCCCTCATCCCTTATGCCGACTCGCATCAGTTCCGCCTTCGCATTGTCGTAGCTGTGAATCGCGTCCAATCGAACCTGCGTCATGCGGTCGAGCGTCTCCTTGACGTTGTCGGCGGACGAACGCTCTTGACCCAACTGCACTGTAGGCGTCACATCCACAATAATGGCCCCAGCGACACGCCCCAGTTGCGGGATGCGGTGAGCAATACTACGTTGCGGTGAGGGCGGTGAAGACATGGAGCGATTATCGAAGAGCACCTCTGAAATGGGCTGTGCGGAGGCAAAGCCGAATGCCTCGTTTACCGCGCGCATCGCCGTTGAGCACTGACGGATGCTTTCCCCATCCCATTGCCCCTTGAAAGGGGGGCCAGACGTGTTGTGCAAGTTGTCTACGCATGAACCAAGCAGACGGTCCTCGTTCGCGCGGCGTAGCAGCGCGCCAATGACCGCCAAACCACCCATGCTGTGACCAATCAAAATAGAGTTCTGTGTTGTGCACGAGAGTGAGTCGCGGAAGGTGCGGCTCAGCTCCTGTTGCTCATCCAGAACCAACGCCTCCAGGTCCGACGCAAGCGCTGCGTTGCTGTGATCTTCGCTGTGTGAGCTGGCTCCATGATTGCGCATATCCACCGCAATGATACGGCGGAGGGTGTCTTTGAGCGAGCAGTGCTCCACTAGGTGGCGTGAGGCTGTTGTCCAGTTACCGGCGTTACCGAGAAGACCGTGGAATACGTAAAGCTGACTCGCTGCTGTCGGGCACACTTTATTGGTGCTGAACACTTTTCTGTCCAGCTTCATCGAACGCATCGAAGGCCCCGCGCTGCGGGGCGGGGAGAAGATTGGCATCGAAGAAATTTTGATCTCTCCTCCTGAGTTTAGTGGAGAGCATATTCCAGGGGAAAGGGGAGGGGAGGGGAGGGAGCCCGTGGGTGGGGGTCAGTTATGGATTTGGCCGAGAACAAGGCTGCAGGATAAAGAGGGCATAGAATGCGGTGATTTGTGCACATAGGTGTATCTGCATGACTGGCATCGTACTTTACTGGCTCATAATTATGCAACGTGTTACAAGAAGCGTGTAGCCGCTAATATATATAAATATATAAGTACATGTATTCCTGTATGCATCATTACTTTCTTGTGACATTCGACAGCACCAAGCTAGAAGGATACTGAGAAAAAAAAAGCAGATACACTTCGTATGTGACCCCTTTTGTTTTTCTTTGCGTATCCCCCCCTCTGTTATATATATTATGTAGCGCACGAGGGGAGAGAGAGCGCTGGAATGATACCAACGACCCGTAAGAGGACGCCGTCCATCCGATAAAATTCGACAGAGTTGACCAGCAAGGAGCCGCAGCTACCCATAGCAAGGGCCATCACAAAACACATCAGCTCCTCTCTTGGAGGGAGCTTGCGAACCCCTTCCCCCCCCCCAAGCACACACACACACACACACACACACACACACACACACACACAGACACTGTTGGACACACAAACACATATATTAATCTTGACGGAGAAAAAAAGCAACCGATGTTGGCATCTGTTCTAGCAAGCCTATTGGAAATAGCGAGCACCGTCCTTCTCTCCAGCTGGGCGGGGCGCCAGCAGGGAAGTAACCGACACGGTTATGCGGAGCAGAGGAGGGAGAAGAGGTAGCAATAACACCATCTTGTCGCTGCTAGCTTGAACAGCATGCTCCTCTGCACACTGACTCGCAGTCGACAGCTACAGAGACATGGGTACGCCAGTGTCCGTGCACGTAGCGGTGTACGTATGTACGGCCAGTGCGCCTGCGTGAGGGCCCGCGGGAGAAGCCACGTGAACAGCAAAACAAACAGGGGGTGGGAGAAGGTTGGAGGCCGCAGCGGCAGTCGCGAGACAGATGGGTGGCCTGTCGGTGAACGCCACCCACAGGGCACACACGGTGTTCCTTGTTCCTCCCCCTGCCTCGGCCTAGGCGCAAGTCACACCGTTGACCTCAGCGTCGCAGCCAGCTGCTCCCACTGCGCCAGCCAGCCAACGTACACCTCCTGCTCCAGGAAGAACTGCATCTGACACACGTATTCAGCAACCTCGTTGTTGATGCCGATGTCCATCATGATGTGCTCACACAGCGCCTCGCGCAGCTCCTTGGAAAGCTCTGTAATGTAGGGGCCGGCATACGCGAACGTCCGAGCGTACTCACCGCTACGGTCAAACTGTGAGGTCAGCACACTGGCCGAGCTGAGCGGCCGTGCCGTCCGTGGGGCCGTAGCTGCACCGGTGGCAGAGGTCGGCTCCGGTGCGTCGAACACATGCACCGGCGATGCAGCGCTCACAGTTCGCCGCCGAGCCTTGGTCACCGCAGGGCCGCTGCCGTGCCGCTGCGATGGCACGTGAAAAGGGGCGTCCACCGGCAGGCGGCGCAGCAACTCCAGGTAGAGTGGCTCGCCTCTTCCAAACACGGCGTGCTCCTCCAGCGCACGCGCAAGCTTATCGGACACGAACTGGAGCGACCGCACGCGCAGCTCGCCGTTTACGCACGCGAGGCGCAAAAACATGGAGCGCCCCTCGTCCCACACCTCCTGTTGCCCCTCCAGCACCGTTGCCACCAACCGCGACGAGTGCGATGCCGCTGTCGCCCTCGGTCGCTCCTTGCGAACAACAACATCGAATCGCGTCCACTCGCAAATATCGACGCGCGGGTTGTGCAGTGTCAAGTCAAGACTACGGAACGGAGCAAAGAGAGTGATGTGGGTGTCGGAGCGCGCATAGTGAGCCGCGCAACGGCGCCCACGGCCGCCCCTGCATTCACCCTGCGGCGTCACGACCTGGTCGTCTTGCGCAGCTGTGTAGCGACCGCGGTGCAGCACCCACATATCTCCTTTCCCGGCAGCGGCGTCGGCACGGCCACCTAAGGGCGATCGCGGCTGGCCGCCGGTGACGAGATCGTGCACGCTGCGGTACCGTGGCACAGGGTCGGGGGCGGCCCGGGCTGAGTCACCTTCAGAGCTCACAGCGCCGTCCACATAGCAGCCCTTCTTCAGGCGTGACATCGTGAAGTAGCTTGATCCCGTTGTGTGCAGCACGCGCCACCCACTCGGTGCAAGCGGTGGCACGGCAGCCACGCCGTCCTTCATGTCCCGTGCTACCTCCGCGCGCATCTCCTCCTGAGCTACGCCCTCCAGGTCGCTGCATTGCGCGAAGAGCCGGCGTCGTTGGTCCAGAGCGGCACGCTCGCTTGCTCCGGCGGGGTCCAGCTGCGGCGGACTGCACGTAGGCGACGAGATCGCCCCGCCCGAGACGCAACCGTCGCAACCAGTGCCGGCGCTGCCGCCACGCTCCTGCCCAGGCGAGTACCGGCGAGTCGCAACGGTCATCGATGATGGGGGCGCCGCCACGCGCACAATGCACCTCGACACACCGCCACGCACCTCGGCCCCGCAGCCGCGGCGACAGCACAGAGGCGCCGGCAGAGCTAGAGCTACAGTGCTGCTGCAAGGCGCGCTGCACAGCGCAGCCGCGTGCCGCTCGCAGTGGCGGTGCCTCAACGCGGCCCGCTGCGCATAGCAGAGGAGGAAGGAAAAAGGGGGCGCGAACCGGCGACGCCAGGGCAGCGCTGCACGCTCGCGGCGCGCTGCATTCATTTCGCACTCCTCGCTCGGCGTCCACGAATGTCCCACGAGTGCAGCGCACGCTCCTCACAGCTTGTCGGTGGGGTGAGC
>CM007333.1:399594-409971 GCA_000333855.2 Endotrypanum monterogeii
TATATATATATATATATATATATATATTCGCCAAATGTGTTCACAAGTGCATGATCCACTCACGTTGGTGGTATTTTACTTATATGTTTTCTTTTTTGTTGTTGTTGAATGAGTCTCGTGTGTGCGGCACCCACACCCACCCTCTTATTCGTCTTTTTTTTTTTGTAAGGCCCACCCACCCCACCCCGCCTCTTCACCCTTCGCCGCTCGGGTGGGTGTGCCTGGCTTCACTTTTGGCAATCGACAGTCACAGACCAGCTTGCACTTCATTTCTCTGCGCACAAGCGTGTGCTCTGCAGCATACGCCGTCTCTGTCCGTGGTGAGCATGCACAGCTTCGAAAGCCAAGAGAGCTCTCCCCCCCCCCTCCCCGCTCCCAAAAACGAAGCCCGCAGTACGTGCATCCCCCTTCTCCATACCGTTTCTTTTTTTTTTTTTACCTCCCTTCGGTCAGCTTGCGAGCATCAGTGATCAAATACAACTCCGACCGCAGGCTCTCTCACCTTGTTTTCACACCTCGGGCAAGACCGCCGCCGCCGCTGATGCACGAGGTTCTCCCCCGCCTCATCTTCCCCATCAACAAACATCTCACGTTGAGAATTGATCTCTCCCTCGGGGCAACGTTCGTCTCCCTACCCCCCCCCACTCCCTTGGGCGGGCGCTGTGCGGGTGGAGAGATGCCTCTGTGCGCCGACCCTAATGTAGTGGAGGGCCTCCTGCTCCACCCACTGACATGATCACCCAGTCCATCGCTACTCCACCTTGTCCTCGACCAGGCACCTGCCTCGGGGGGAGGAACGGTAGAAAATACAGTAGACAAGAAGAGTCATAAAGCCAACAAAGACTACCAGAAACTCGACTATGAGAGGCACCCACCAATTATTTTCCACCCAAGACCGCTCTCCGCGCGGTATCGCCGTGATAGAGATCGTGGGAAACGGTACGGGGGTGGAAACAAGATCTTTTTTTATCGGTGTGGACATATTCACATCAATATATATATATATATATTCTTTTTGATGTTTTTGTGTGTGCGTGTTTCTTGGGTTTAGTCTGTTGCGTGCAGCTTTGCGGGATGAGCATCATCCATAAAACACCATCGCACCAT
Source organism: Endotrypanum monterogeii (assembly GCA_000333855.2). NCBI lineage: Eukaryota > Euglenozoa > Kinetoplastea > Trypanosomatida > Trypanosomatidae > Endotrypanum > Endotrypanum monterogeii. Next base: position 400,702 of record CM007333.1, read on the forward strand.
GAAGAAAGATCCCAGGCGGGTGGAGAAGGGGGGAGGAGAAGGGGAAGAAGAATAGGGAGGGGGGGCACATGAGACACTGGACACCCCAGACATGCAAGTGTTGAGAAAAACATAAAGGGAGGCCTGTCACAAAGTAGTCCAGCGAGGACGAGCTTGCTGAGAATACATCGAAGCAACCGGGGGCAGGTCCGTGTGAGCAGAGGGAAGATCGAGGAAAAAAACAAAAAGAACATATATACAGAGCGAAAATGGGAACAGACCTTTAACACGCGGCGCTCTGCCTGAGAGTGGCCGCAACGTTGCCGGAGAGACACAGGAGAGTGCAGGATTTGGCGCGGATGGGGGGCAAAAACAGGGAGGAGGGAGAGGGGGAATGATTCCCCCCTACCCTCTTCCCTCTTTCGCCTCTTCCCCCAGTGTGCACATAGCGCTCATGAAAACTAAAGGAAAAGAGGCGGGAGGGGTGTATGATAGGCCCACACAGAGATACTTGTGAACAGACAACTCCGCACCTCGTTCCTCCCCTCCCACCATCACTCCCTTCCCCACACAATGATACCATGCGCGAGCTGCACGTGCGAGAGCAGACAAAAGCTAGGGTGGGTAGAAAGAAATGAGACTGGAACGACATCTGGTGATCGCTATTGTGCTCACAACCGCAGAGAGATCCCATTCCAGAAGACTGTAGAAGAAATGAGAAAAAAAAAAGGAGGCAGGGAGGAGGAGGAGGGGGGGGGAGGGCCAGAGAAACATTGCAGACATGAAATACGAAGGAGCAAAAAAAAAAAAATTGGCGGTGTAGAGAGGGGAGAGGGGAAAAAGTAAGCGGATATGTCATAGGAAGAAGAAAATGGACATATGTATACATACGTATATATAGATATATATTATTATTATTATTATTATTTAATATAATGCTTGTGAAAAAATGTTTCATTAGCGAGATGAGTAAGGCGATCGAGTCAGGACAAAGCAAACAGGAGTGGAATAAGGTATACAAAAAAAAAAAGAGAGAGAAGTCTGGATAGACCGAGAGTGAGGAGGCGGAAGGGAAAAGGGGGAAAAGAGGAAGACAGGGGAGAGGGAGAAAGCGACGAAGAATAGCTTAAAGCAAGAACAGCATCTTGTGCTCTCCGTTATCCTCACACCCCTTTCCCCGTCACCACCACCACCACCTATAGCATCAACATTTCTCCCCCTCCCTTAGCTCTACGCATCTTCCGGAGACACACCTACATAAGCACAGTGAGCAATCTACACGATGCCTTATTTTTTATTCAGCGAAAGCCATCCAGTACTATTGCAAGACAAAATGAAGAATATGGCATACCCGATCAAGCATACGCAAAACCACTGGAGGAGTGACGGCAGTCGACAACACGCCCAGCGCAATCCCAACGATACCAGCGAAAAAAAAAGGGGGGGATCAAATTCGCACGGGTAGGAGCAGGGATAGGAAGGCATGACGATCGTTCGTCGAGACATGAGTCATCTACCGAAAGGAAGTAAATCAAGGTCAAGCATAGTCATCTGCACACGTCGACCTGCACACACACACACACACACACACACACACACACACACACACAGCAGCCGCACCCAAGCGTGGGGAACAGGATTCCAATTTAAAAATGGGAAATTGAGAGGAGCGAGAAAAAAAAACAAAAATGGTGGCCAGAGAGAGGAGAAGGAAGGAAGAGGGGAGAGAGAATAATAATCATAATAATAACGGTTGTTCCCCAAACAAAAAGAGCCGAGAACTAAACACGGCCAACGCCCCTATTTCTTTTTCAACCGCCTCTCCCCTCAATCGACAGAATGAGTAAAACCCAATATTTAAAAAAACGAAAAATGGGAAAGCAAATCTTCAAAGAGAAGACATAATATGAGAAAGAGAGGAGCAGGGTAGAGTTGATTGTGTGTGTGTGTGTGTGTATCATGGGGGCGGGAGGGGGGGAGAAAAGAAAAGGAAAAGAACAAGTCAAATCTGGTGTCTTCCTACAGTGACGATGTAATTATGGGTCGGAAAAAAAATGTTGACGTACTATCCACACACATACACACGACCAACTACCAGAAGGGTATGTACTTGCACACATGCACGTGATGCTTCTCACCTCATGAGGGAAAAAAAAATGGGGGGAGATTTATCTTCACCTCACGACCCCCTCATGACCTTCGTAATCACCATCAAAGTTGAAGGAGTAGACGTCATCCTCCCCACTCGTGTCGCGGCTGTACACTAACAAAGGTGTTGCACGATCCCCGTGCGAGTGCGCGTCCTCCGGCGCGCTTGAGTAGCTCTCGTCGATTGTGTCTTTATTCGCCTCAGCTTTGCGGTGGCGGCCCAAGACGATGTACATGAGCACCAAGACGGCGATGGCCAAACAAACGATCGAAGCGATGACGATCAGCGCCACAGCCCACTTGTGTGCATCGGACCAGCCCTCGTTTCTGGGCTGTAAGCTCCCGCCGAGTTCGATCGTTAAGCCCCGAATCGTAATGGCTGCCGCGATGGGTACACCTCTTTCGATGATGAGGCGGAGGGCACGCTGAATCACGGCATCAAAAAATGAGCCGTCTTCGATGTAACGGACTGAGCGTGTCGCCTCCCTGTCTCCCACAGAGATGGGAAAGGCTTGGTACATGGTAAACGAGTTCATTGCACCAAGAGAAGACAACAGCTGAAGCTGTGGCGGAATCCACTCGTGTGACATTGTGCTGTATCAGTGGTGCTCGTCCGTCTATCAGAGGAAGAGAAATAACAACAACACCATCACCTAGGACCCTTTTGGACCTCTTGATTCCCCTTCCCCTCGTTTGTGAATGCTGATGAGAATATATATGTTTTTTTTTCTTGTGTTTTGGTTTCGTTGGGTGACTGCGGCTGCCTCAACCCCCTACCCCATCCCATCTCATACCCCTCTCTTCTCCTCTGTCAACCCTCGTCAAATAATAATAAAAAATAACATATACCTATATATATATATATATATATATATTTATAAAGATATGGGTGGATATATATTCTTAATGTTCGCCTGTGTCCTTCTGTACGTAGAAGGAGGGGAATAGAAATATTTAAAATAAAAAAAAAGAGTAGAGAAAGCAACACAAACACAAAAGAGGTAGCCGCCACAGCGAAGGATAATAAAACAGATTGACGGGTGTGTCGGTCACTAGAGAGCGACCAAGATTGTGAAACGGAGAGGGTGCGTCTGGAGAAGGTGGGGGGGGAGGGGGGGGGGGGGGGGGGGGGAATAGGCTACAGCATACACCAAGACGGTGTACGCACAGCAGCAGCAACAAACCAAATAACGAGTATTAGGTGCGGTCGGACACCACATACACAGACAAAGACGCAGGCGATCATGTTCGCATATACCAGGGCATCTTTAATATTTCGGTAACAAGGAAACGGTAGGAGCTGTTGCCCTCCCCCTCCCGCCTACAATCAAAACTCCCGATGCTCATGTGCAAGACACTCTACTGCACCACAAGTATTGCCGAGTCCCCCTTCCCCATTGGGGTATTCCACGCTATTCGTGCGGAAGATGACGGGGCCCGATCCCCCTTTTGTTTTCCCCTTTTTTTTCAGTTTGTTTCCTGAGCCTCTCGTTGGGCGGGTATGCACTGAACATAAATGTTAGCTGCAGCAGCGATCCGCTCGTGTTCCCCTGAGCACGTCTGCTCACACAGACAAATAGTTTCGTGTTGCAATGTAACGAACAAAGAAATGCAGGACAGCAGCTCGGTGATCAGGGGACACGGCACCAGGAGAGAAGACGAGGAAGAGGAGGGAGGGAGGGAAAGACGGAAAAGAGCTCCACGAATATCAAGCAAGAGACATACACACACATGTTTATGTGTGTGTATATGGGTAACGCAAGATGGTGGATAGAACAGCGCAGATGCAGACACCTGTAATCAGAAAAAAAAAAGAGTCACAAGGACAGCATACCCGAGTACGGCCCTGCAGAGAGTCGTCCGGCCTCCCCCCTCTCTCCCTCAAAAGAAGAAGTAGGTGTAGGTGGGGGGAGGGAGGGGGTACTTCACTACACGGTTAGACACGGGGCGCACACCGAAAAAGGATCGAATAGAGGTGAAAAAAAAAAACGTGATAAGTGTCCTCTGCAGACCAGGACATGAGATTCAAGGCAGGGGCAGAAAAGGCAAGGGAAGGAAAGGAATAAAAACACTTCCCCCCTCACACAGAGAGAGACTAAAAAGAGAGGCGCCTATTGCAGGTGTTATGTATGCATCTGTATATATATATATATATATATATATATGTGTGTATTTGAAAGTAATGTACATTGCTCACACCAACGACATATAGATACTGATATATGCATGACGGTAGAGGCGATCAACCTCATCCTCCTCCGCCCCCACTGACTGCTCGTCAAAGCGGAAAGAGAATTAGTATCACAAAAACTTGTAAGGGTGGAGTCACTAGCACACACACGATACAGACACAGTGAACGAAAGGCAAAAAAAAAAAGAGAGAAGGAGGACGCACCCAAGCCCGGAAACATCGTGTCATGCACACACCTGCCCCCCACCACCCAGATCTTTTCTCACTGACGAAAGGATACGACAGATAGCGATGGAGGGGAGGAAGCGTGGCATGGCGTGGTGATGCATGGAGGCGATTCGGGGACTACGCAACGATATGGAAGTCAGCATGCCGTGAGAGTATAGGAATGGGGGAAGTGAAGCACGACTGTGCCCTTCCCTTGACATGGAGAGAAAGCACCTCGTCACCGTTCTTATTATCCGTAGGAGTCGTTCTCGCCGACGCTTTCCATTAAAAGCGACTCAGAGCTCGCACCGGATGTAGGAGAAAAAAACGAGTCCACGGCGCTGCGCTGCGTTTCAGACCCGCTTCCACTGTGATGAGAACCGCTCATCACCTCCACCATCGCACCCGAACGCTCCTTATGTATCTCCTGCTCGTGAGAGCGGTGGATGCGACGGCAATATCGAGCGCATTGAAATACACATCCAGCGGAGCTCAGGAGAAAGAGGAGTAGCAAGATGCACCAGACATACCAGTAGTCCTTCGACCAACTCTCAAGCGTTGGCATGGCATACATCATTCGGCTCTGGTCTGCTTCTGCCTCCATGCACAAGGCACCCAGCAACGGTATCGCCAGCGGCCGTCGACCAAGAAGCGGATCACAGTCTGAGAATGTGACGACACTGTCAAGGAATGAAGCCGACATCGAGAAAATGCTACGATGGAAGAGAATGCGGGCAAAGCAAAGAAAAAAAAAGAGGAGGTCGACGGTAGGTGTGATGACGATATTTTTGTGTTGGTGCTGATGCTCTCGGAGGGGAAGGGTCAACAGTGAGTGTATGAATGAATACAAACACCACACACACACACACACACACACACACACACGGAGAGAGAAGAAAGAGACAGACCAAATAAAAGGGTATCCACCCGTTTTTTTTCTATCTTTCTTTCTTTTCGCGTCCCTAAAAACAAGTTGTTCCCCCTCGTCTTCCCTCCCCCCTCCGCTGCCAAGGCCGAGCGAGATCGGTAATATGGAAGCCGTGATCAAGGAGAAAAACTGAGCCCCGTGCGGACACGTGTTGAGTCAAATCACCGGACACGAAAGAAAGAAAGAAAAGAATGAAGGAGAACATTCGGGGTGAAGTATAAATATTCACTGTGCCTATAAGAGAAAACGATGATCACGCCAATTTTTTTTTTTTGCATATGACCTTCACCCTGTGCCACCATGATCGTGGGGGAGGGAAGAGCGAGGGGGGAAGCAGCAGCATTGATGCGGAGAGTGGGTGAGCACATAGCATTGAGAAGAGGTCCACCGCGCCAGCATCATGGCAGGTATTGTTTGTTGGCTTTGCTGTGTTGTGCGAACGGTATCGTCGGAAGTGTTGGTTGCCGAAACGAGAGCGGAATCCCCCAACAACGACGCGCGCACACAGGAATACGCGGGGTGTCGGCGAGAAACGAGCGGCGGGCCAGCCTCGGCTACACAGTCGCCGGGTGAGAAGGGAAGGAAATAGCGTGAGAAACCTAGGCGGGCAATGAAAGAAAGAGGAAGTACCCTGCGCGGAGGGGAGCTGGTAAAAAAAAAATAATATATATATATAAACAGAGGGGAGGGGGGAACCAGAAGGTACAGCAAACATATACATATACACACATATATATATATATATATATACATATATATGTGTGTGTGCAAGTGCGTGACTCCCTCCGGGTGAGAATTGATCTAGGTGTGTACTGATGTGTATCTATGCGGATAAGCAAATATACATGTATAGAGAGAAAAAATAAATAAAATGGAGACTAGAAAAAAAAAAGTGCAGGTGGAAGGAGGGAGACAGGGAAAGGGGGCGGGCGAAAGGAGCGTCAGAGGGAGTCGATTGGCAGCGTCACTCCCCCAACGCCTCGTGATCCTCCGAGGGGGGGGGGAGGGTCGCCCACACACACACACACCAACAAAGAGCGGAAGGCGCACACGAGTGACGCCAGAAAAATTGCCTCAACAAGTGCGCCCCCTACGAGCGGCACCGCACCACCGCCACCACCTCCGTCGCTGTCGATACATCGGAAAAAAGTGAACACGTGTTCGTAGCGTGACAGGTGACGGACTACAAGCGGTGCTGCTATGGACACCACTACTGACTACGCCCTTCCTGCAGACAGAAATGCATCGTGAGCGCAGCTCCACCAACGACTCTGCAAAAAGCTTCTCCATCTGTTCTCTGGAGACGACAAGAGCTTGCAGTGCCGTCTCCAAATCAACCGACGGCAACCCTGACGAATGTACAGCAGGGCAACATCTCCTTTTTGATACAGACGTATTCGATGTCGCTCCTCGCCGCAGTGACGGACGCCTGGCCGCCACGGCCGCAGTGACTGCTCGCACAACAGCGGCATCGGGGTTGTTTGGCACAATGAAGTGGACGTGTTGACGAGTATGTACGTCAAGCAGTGAGAAGAAGAAAGCATCCGGGATGTAGAGCGACTCCGATGACAATAACGATGGGGATTTGAGAGCGTGCGCAGCGTTTCCCGGACGTTGTCGTACATCGACTTTCCTGTATCCAGTGCAAAGAAAAGGGGGCATCGGTGAGATCGATGCGGACGCTACTGCGGCGGTGGCGGGTCCCCCCTTCCCAATGACAGGACCACAGCCCGTGGGGTGATCCTCTTCTACATCATGCGCCCGTCGGTAGTAGAGCGGGCCCACGTTGACAGCGACCTGGCGCCTAGGGTGGGAAAGAGAGGCAGAAGCGCTACTGGGCCACAAACGAGACCACCACGACCGGCAGCATCCAAGTACCTGTGACACGACACCCCCCACACACCCATTGTCGGTCCTCCTGAGCACACCCGCCGCTCCAGTATCAACGTTTCTGGTCAGCAGACGGGCAATGAGCTCATCGTCTCGCACTAAGCCCTTGCGCGCACCTTTGGCGATGTTCCGCCTCGCGGCAGAACCGCGAGGACAGCCGGAAATCCGTGATAGGGTAACCGCCGACCCCGGCTCCGTCCGATGACTGCGGCGGCGGCGGCGGCGGCGGCGACGGCGAGTGCAGCCGGTGACGCGGTGCGGCCCTGTATGCTGTACGCTCCCCTGAACGTCACACGCTATTGCCGAAGGATGAGCCGCCTCTACATCCGCAGCGCCAGCCAAGGGTGACCGCTGTCGCACGTACGCCCGTGTCGCAGCTTCGAGCCAGCGCCAGACGCCTCGGTTGATCTGGAAGTGTTGCAGTTGTACATTCGATAGAAAAGACGCTTCTAGGGCCGCCTGCGCACTCCCAGCAACGGACGCGTGCGGGGCAAGATGGCCACGATCGTACCCACACGCCTTCAACTCTGCCGGTACGCGGCGCGCTGTCTTGGTCAGTGAGCGGTCTGCAAAGAAAGTCGCGTAGCGGCTTTGCCTTCGTGCCCGTTCCACCGTTTCCTCGGTGAGAAAGAAGCCACACCACACAGACAGTCGGGCGACGGGGTCGTACAAGAGGGCGAACCCGTGGCGCGGCAGGCACATCAACGGCAACGCAGCCACTGAAGCTGGCGCGCAGGGATTCGCTGTGTCCTGGGGAGTCGAGGAGACAAAGACATCCATCATATCCTGGGGAAGCGGTTGCCACTGCTGCAGAGGTGCTCGTGTGAGGCGCACGAAGAATGAGAGGGACCTATGGAGAAGGGAAGCCGGGGAGCGGGTGGCTGCTGTGGTTACAGTGGCAGACTTTCGCAAAGGATGTGTTGTTCTATTTATCATATGCGTGCCCCACTCGACCTCTTTGCGGGTGTCACGATGAACGTTGCCTTGCCGTGAGTACTGCGTAGAAGAAGAGAGACTCAAGAGCGCGGGTCCAGAGATGCGATGTGGAAACACGAGACGACCTCTGCAGGCAATCGACCTACTGGCAGCCCGGCCTTGGCCTAGCCGACACGCCTCACCTAGGGACTGGAGCCCTGATCCCGTCGGTGACGCCGATGTGAAAGGGAGCCGCCACCACCGCCACCACCACCTAGGCTGCTCGAGACATGGGAAAGAAGGCAATAGGAACAGAGGATTTCGGTGCTTAGCCTCGCGGTGGGAGTACAGACGAGCAGAGCGGTAGCTCATCCAAGGGACTAGCAGCACACCAACAACCATACCGCACGTACCCGCAATGGCTGCGGTAACGCAGGTAAGCCATACGCTGCACGACAACGACAAGGTAGCTGAGCTTGTACGCGTCGGCGCATTGGAGGGCAGGGAGGGACTTGGCTTGGCATCCGCACAAGCGCTGTGTGACAACACAGCTGCATAATACGAATACTCGTGTAACATGCGCCGCAGTGCCTGCACATACCACCGTGGAGGACTCAAATTCGCTGAGCACGACGGGGCGTGCGGCAGAGAGAGCGACGACACGCGAGACACTTTGTCAACGGGCAAAACTACTGCTGCATCAATGGACATCCTTTGTCAGAGAAAGCGTCAGTGTGTATTATTATTATCTATTTTTTTTTTTTTTTGGGGGGGGGGTGGGGGAGTGGATAGATGATTCGACCTCCTCCCACTTCTTTTCCTCCTCCCTAATAGAAAAAAAAAATTTCTGGGAAATCAATGAATTCGTAAAGAGGGAGGTACACTGTAGAGCGTAAGGAAATCTATATATATATATATAGTATATATATATATAGTATAGTATATATATAATAATACGTACGTACACAGAGGCGGTGAGAGAGAAGAGGTAAGAAAATAAACTAAAACCTAA
>CM007333.1:409997-428831 GCA_000333855.2 Endotrypanum monterogeii
TATATATAGATTTCCTTACGCTCTACAGTGTACCTCCCTCTTTACGAATTCATTGATTTCCCAGAAATTTTTTTTTCTATTAGGGAGGAGGAAAAGAAGTGGGAGGAGGTCGAATCATCTATCCACTCCCCCCCCCCCCCCCCAAAAAAAAAAAACTTTCAAGAGGATTAGGATATATGTCGTGCTGCCAAGTGTTACGGTTGCACGTGTAAGCGCTGCCTCTCTCATTATCATAGTCATGTGTCCCCAGAGAGAAAGGTTTGAGGTTAGAGAAAAGAGAAAAGAGGAAGACGTTGAGCGATAGCGACATCGGAGGTGTCTGACCTCTGGTGAAGAGGTCTTATCTGATCGTGAATGGTAATAAACATTTTTTACCGTCGGTGTGTCGGTGTGCTAATCAGAGTAATGCACAGGCACAGACACTTGAGCAAAAAAAAAGGAAAAAGAAAGGATACCATCAGCAAAACAGATCCATCCCAGCCTCCATTACTGGTGATGTAGCTGTACTGCTCTCTCATTGTGTGTGTGTGTGTGTGTCTGTGCCATGTTACGGGGCACCAAATCGAGATTGACCCTTTAAAAATTAAACGCGCTCCCATATATATATATATATATGCGTGTGTACATTAAACGACTGCGTGTCTCCTCTGCCCTCCCCCCTTTCAAGTGAAACTGTGTGAGTACGGGTACACGCACCCTCAACGGGGCACACATTGCCTCACCTGTCTCGCATTTCTCCCCCTCCCCTCCCCCCCCCCGTAAAGGGATATCACGCGGCATCTTATTTTCATGAAGGGTTGCTTCCTTCACCTTTTCCCCTCTATGCACACACACACACACACACACACACACACACACGCATGCACACGCATGCACGCTAAGAATCCGGAACGTGAATGTTGCGGCGTTGCCATAAAAATGTCAATATCACGCAAAGTGAGCACGAGCACACGCACACGACTACGCGGAGCTATCGTCTCGGGTGCAGCACTTGCTTCTCTTCGCCTCCAGAGCTTGATGCTTACCCCGCTCAATCGAAGCCGCCAGTTCGTCCATACCTGCCCCAGACGCCGCCGACACGGCCGCGTATGGCAGGTCTTCGTAGAACTCATGCAAGAAGAGAGACATCGACTGCGCCAGCGTCCCGGCGTAACTGCTTCCCTGGCTTGAAAAAAAAACATCTTGGGCGCGCAGCGCGGCCTTTCCGATTCGCGTACCCTCACCTCGCCCGTCGACGTTGCTCTCGTCGTCGTCCTCGACGTCCGCAGACTTCACTTCTCTGCTGGGGTCATGGCGACTGGGATTTGCCACGGCTTCGTCGAGCGCATCGCTGTCGCGCATCCACTGGATCACTGAGTCCGCAGACACCACATCAGTTTTGTTGAAGACGACGACAAGAGGCACCTGCTGTTTGAGCATAATGCCACTAGAGTATAGCATCATTGACACAAAGGTGTGTGGACTGCTCACACAGCGAACCGTATCCGCGACGAACAGCAGCACGGTGGGGAAAACAGCCCCGAAGGACTCCGCGATCAGTTGCCCGGAGGCAGACCACGTGAACACTTCAATCTGACCCGGCGTGTCCACAACTATCCAGTCGAGTTTCTCTTTTTTATTTTCCAGCAGCGACACGACCTGGTGCATCTTCGTGGCAAAAAGATTGAGCGACGTCATGATGGCCCCGTTCGGGCCCAGTCGATACTTTTGCATGACTTCGCTGTACTGAACGCTGTCGCGAATGTCGATGTTCACATTGTAGGGAGTTTGAGTCACGGCAGGGTCAAGATTGATGAAGTATGAGCGAATGCCGCTGTTGTGAGCATAATGTTGCATGCGGTGCACGAGCGTCGTCTTCCCGGTGCCGGCCATGCCCACAACAAGTATCACAACCGGCGTTGCAGCGGTCGGGGAAGAAGTAATCTGTGGCGACGCGGAGACCGCGGCCGACGAGGAGGTGTCCGCCATGGTGTTTTCTATCTAAAATCACCGGTTAAACAAACAAAACAATAGAGATGAGATGAGAGAGAGAGATGAGATGAGAGCTGGGTATGTCTACGTGGTGTAGTCGACGGGCGCACGAACACACGGGGAAAGAAAAAGGGCAAGTTGTAAAAATCGAGGGGAGGAGGGATCAGTCCAGGCTGCTCCACAACATATCACCTGGCGCCTTTTTTTTTTTTCTTTCACTCGCTTTGAGTACTGCAGATATGTACTGGATGCTTTTAAACCCTCTAAAAAATCTGTGTGTCTGCTTTTTTGTGTAAGCACTGGAAGCGCCAACATGTCACGGAAAGGAGCGCGTACAAAAATATAGACGTGAGGAGAGAGGTAGAGGAGTGAGGGAGGGAGGGAGGGAGGGGGAAAAAATATATGCAACTCTAAGACAGCTTGAGCGTGATCCAAAAATGATGCCTCCTTATCCCTCTGCATGCAAGTATGTTCATGTATGTGTGTGTGTGTGGGGGGGGGGGAGGGGCAGAAGTTAACCAGAGACAAATCGTGCTAATTGTGTGACACAGCCACACCTTGTGCGTTAACGATGTATACGACGGGTACCATTACCACACGATTATCGGTGAAGAAGAGTGGTGAGGGTCACTGGAACACTGCCACGTGCAGCCTCCTTCCCCCGATATCAACCCGAGCACTCCAGCTACAGCACGCAGTTCAACGCATTCGTCTGCCCGACGCTCCTCTCGATCAGGTACGCTAGCAATACCTCAGCATGTGTACGTGCACATCGCCGCCCCCCTATCGGTCGAGTGCATCAGCGCTATCCCTCTCGAACCAAGCAACCACTCTACACACACACACACACACACGCTACACACCCCAACACCGACAGGAATATCATCGGAAGTTCATGTTGCCTGCGCCATCAGCGCGCAGAGGTGACCCATCGTTGCAAGGTACTCGCGCTCGCCCATACAAGAGGACTGGAGCAACGCCGCACGCCACTGAGCGAGGCGGCCTGTAAGACACAACAAGTCCCCCTTCATAGGCAGCTGCACGTGAAGGAGGAGGGCCGATACAGTAGCCGCCAACTGCACCGCCAGCGCAAAGAATGTCATCTCCTTCAGTTCGCCCTCCCTGTGGCGCCAAAGGCACAAGTCAAAGTGAACAACATCGGAGGCGGCGTTGGGCCGTGTCCCATTAGCTCCTTCGTCCCCCACAGTGTCCCGAGTGTCATCTTGCAGACACCATAGCATGGGGAGCTCGTTGCAGAGCCGACAGACGGCGTAGAGGAGTTGGTAGTGCAGCTTACACACCCTTGACCGCAGCTCCGAGGTGTAGCCTGGGCCAAAGCCGACCCTAGGAGAGGTGAGTGATCCAGAAGACCCATGGCGCGGGGAGTGAGTCGAAGAGAACAAACGCGGACGAGACTGCTGCTTTTGGTGATCATCACTTGCAACAGCGCCGGCCGTGACACTCGAAAGACCCCCTGGCGCTGCTGATGAGACCTCGTCGGTATGCCGTGTCGTTGTGCCCTCCTCGCCGTTGGGCCCCGCACAATCTACGGCCGGGGAGACAAAATCGCTACTGCGCATCAAAGTTAAAAGTTGCTGCAGAACCAGAGGTGGGCGAGCGTAGACAGACCCAAGAAGACGGAGCAGCTCCCGACAGGTGTGCTGTGCCTGGGAAGCTGCCGCAGAGAAATTAACTTTGGGCTCCGTGTTGCGAGGAGGAGTGTGCGCGGTGCCCCGAGGCTGACCAACAGCACCGAGGTTGCGTAGCAGCTCGCTGACGGAGCGCACAAATGCATCCACCAAGGCATCTAAAACCCTGTGCATACCCTCTGTCACGGCCGCCGCGAGGATGCCTTGGAGGACGAGAGCACGCTCCTGTGGCTTTGACAGAAGTGACAGCTGTTCTCCGCCATCACGGGCCTCCGCCCGCATCCCACCACTCTCCTTCCTCTCTGGTACCAAACACGTCGTTGAAGGATCGGGTGCCGCAGTGGCGGTGCGTGTCGTGAGATCAGACCACGCCGGGTGGCTCAGCCACCACTCCACGTAGCCGAGCATTGCCGCTTCGCACGGCCACTGAGAGAGCAGTTCACACCACAGAAGCGTGAGACGGTGGAGGTGGTCAACAGCTCTGTCTAACGCGCTTGGCGCACTCGCGGGTGTAGCAGAGCAAGAAAGAGCTGCGCCGAAGCTGCGACACTCCTTATGCGGGTGTCCACAGCCATCGCCGACCGACGTGCGGTGACCACAACATGACGCTTGATGCACGCTCAGCACATCGAATAATGAATCCTTCACGTCAGCCTCGAGTTGCTCCAGTGAGTCGAAGATGAGCAGCAGAGCTGTCTTCAGTGTGCGCGGCGACGCACCCGCGGAGACGCCCGATGTCATTGCAGCAGGTGAAAAGGGGGCAGTGTGAGGCGAGTCAGGCCTCTGGGGGGCGGCACCAACATGTCTGGGGGGCGCGCTCGTGGCGAGGTCAGCGAGAGGTGCAGCATCGGTGGCGTCTGCATCACGCTCAATATGGGCAGCCATGGCACGAGAGAGCGCGTGTGACAGCCACGGCTGCACCCAACACGGTAGCTGTGTGCTAGGGGCAGTGGAGGTTGCAGCCCTCGCAAGTGGCACAGAAGCGCCGGCACTCGGCGCAGTCGCCCCCAGCGCGACAGGATCGAAGGTAGAAAGCAGCGTGCGGAATGGCGACGACGCCACCGGGATCCGGCCAGGAAGAATACCACTCGGTGACATAGTCGGGAAAGCAAGCGCCATCGCTGGTGAATGCGGAGACGCGAAGATGATCGATGACGAGGACGACGCGGGCGGAGACTTTACCGAACGCACCGATGCGACAACGCCGCCATGACCGCTGGCGTTGTCAAGCCGCTGCTCAGGCCGCTCACCCTCGCTGGTCCCGGTGTGCTGGGGGGGACAGCGGTGTCGACGGCGCTTTGACCCAGGAACTAAGTTGACCTCACCATAATCGGATGGCACCCTTCCCCCGTAACCGGGCCCGAGAGAATCGCGAAACACGCCATACCCACGAGCCACTTGCACAGTCGAGCACGAAGATGACCGTGCCACGTCAGGGCCCTCTGCCCAAGCCAGGCAGCCGCCGGCCGTGGAGGGGAGCGCTGTCTCGGCCCCGACCTCGTCGAAGAGACCACTGCTTACGTAAAGCTGCGCTGCGCGACGAGCACGATCTACCAGCACATTCACGCGGCGTGGGGAGAGGATCCCCACCGGTTGTATCAGTGCCTCCTGATGCGAGGAGCCCTCAGCAAAAAGATGAGGAGGAGTATGGCTGGTGGAGGTACCGCCATGGTCGCGATAGAAGTTTGCAACCGAGAGCACTGCAGATGAGCTGCCACTGTTGTGGGAATAAAAAGATGAAGGGACAACGTACAGCGCCTTTACCGGCACGGCAGTCGGAGACTTAGTCTGGGAGAGGGCTCCCCCTATGGGGACCGGAGGCTGCTGCTGCTGCTGCTGCTGTGGGACATGAGTGAGGCCACGACTCGAGCCTTCCATCTTCCTCAAGTGAGTTAACGACGTTGAGTTAGGCGAAGAGGTTGAAGCAGCTTGCGCAGTGGTTACTGCCACCCGAACCTGGCGCATCTTTGCTGCTGCTGCTGCTGCTGCTGGGCCTGCCACGGGCCCGAGAACGGCACTCTGGGGGCTATGGCTGCAAGTGCTTCTTTCTAGATGTAGGTCGTTGAGCCCAACAGTTTCCAGCCGACCTTCCCCTCTCCTCATCATGGTGGTTGCTATCCGGGGGCCCGCCCCCGGATCGACACCCCCTGCCTTCGCATCGCCCTCGCACCAAATGCGCGTGAGCGCACCAGCAGAATGTCCTGTTACCAACGACGACGAGGCCGATGCCCCATCGCCGGCGCCCCCCACGCTGCCACAACTCTTAGTGGTTTGCGCGAGGTCACCGTCTGTGAGGGAAACGTTTTTGTTCGAGCTAGCGGCGGGGGTCGCGAAGGTCTCCGTGCCCTCTGTCACAGGTGCTGCGTCAGCTAACTCACGCCCAGCAATTCCAAACGACATCGATGTGGTACCGAAGAGCCTGGTAGTAAAAAAAAAAAAAAAGGGAAGTGCTGTTGATAAGACGGGCAGTGTGCACTGATGAGTCACCTCCCCCACCCACCCACCCACATGCACGCCGCTGAGTCGACTGGGGAAAGACAACGAAGGACAGAGAGAGGAAAAAAAAACGTTGGAGGATCTTCAAAATTGGAGAGTGGAAAAGAAGAGCAAAAAAAAAAAGGAGAAGAAGAAGGGAAGAGGATTTGAAAACAATATATTTATATATTATATATATATATATATATATATATATATATATACATATATGCTCGGGTGCTCTCTATACTGTTTACTTTTTCTTGTTTCTCTCCCCTTCAAAGAAAAAAAAAAAGTGGAGACGCAAACAAATCAGCGTGCAGATGTGTGTGTGTGGGTGGGTAGGTATGCGTGCCCGCTCAGGGTCTATTGGTTATCCGGTGATGTCTGTATTCTGTGAAGAGGGGAGAGACAGGGCCAACGAAAGTAAGCAGAAGCAAAAGCAAGGAGATTATCCTGTAGAGGGTAGAGATGAGCACCACTCGGAGAAACATGCGCACAGGTGGAGAAGGAGAGAAGAGCTCAAGCGGTCGGCTATTACGGCGAGTATGCCCGTTTGCCGGGAACACAAGGAGTACACCAACAGACTCACTTAGCCACACAAGTGTAGCGGCCGCTGTTTTCCTTCTGCTGTCGTTGCCTCTGGGGACTCGAATGGGGGGAGGGCAGCATCGCCCTGTTGTCTTCAACGCCTATATGAATGAATGCAGGAGAAGAGGACGAGTCAGGAATGCAGAAACATTTTTTTTTTTATTGGGCAAAAAAAAACCTCTTCCTCCCGGTGTCACTCAATAACATCATCACCACCGCACACGCACGACATACCTCCAGGCAACCGGGAGGAGGGGGGAGGGGGAGAAGAGGGAGAAAAGAAAGCGGGAAAAAATGGCATCTGTGATGGAGCACAGAAATATCAACATACACACGCGCGCGTACAGAGTTGGGGTAAACATAGCAGTGCGAAAGACGGATAGTACAGGTACACAAACAAATACAAACACTATATATATATATATATATATATATGCGTGTGTGTGTGGTGTGTCAGCCTTGTTGACGTCGAAGGAGCACTTGCGCTTGGCGCCTCATCCAGGATGGCGAAAATCAGGAAGACATGCAAAAAGCAAGTGTTTGTGAAAATGGGGGACGAAGAGAGGAAGAGTGAAAAAAAAAACACAAGATCAAATCGCATTGCTTGCGTCTAATGTAAGTCTGTGTGTGTGTGTGTGTGTGTGTGTGTAGGAGGGAGGGAGGGGGGTATCGACAGAGGCACCACGGAGGTTATCTCCCCTACCGCGCGTCAATGCGACTTTACTGACGGCAACCATCACCCACACGACACTCACATCTCTCGCTGCCGTCCTCTCCCTACCCCCTCCCGCCCCCCTCCCTCCACACACACACACACACACACACACACAGTCAGACTCACTCCAAGTACCCCTCGCCTTTTTTTTGTCTTGCCACCCCTCACCAGCCCTGGGGAAACATGGCTTTGAACCGACGCACAAAAAATTTCTGCCGCGGCCCGCCCACGTCAGAGCCGTACTGCCCGCGCGCGCGCCACACATCTCTTGAGTGAGTGAGTGGCTTCTGGCCAATTTTTGTGTGGTAGTCGGGGTGGACATTGTAATAAGTCGACTTAAACTCTGTCACCTCCCCTGTCTTTCGGCGGATGTCACCGACCTCATTAAAGCGGCGCATCTCTGCCGCTCTTTTGCGGTCCCGCTCCTCGGAGAAGTACATCATTTCTTTTGTCACCTCATCACGCGAGTGAAACCAGTGCATGTTCTCCGCGTAGGTGTGAATCGCCCTTGCCCGCTCCCAGCCGAGGATGAGGCGGTAGTCGATGTCCTTCTCGCTCAGCTGGCTGTTACTCGGGTCCCGGAAGGTGCTCCGCACCTCCTCGGTGACGACATCGCGGCGCGAGCGCATCGGGAAGCGGTAGGCACCCTTTAACAGGCTACGATACAGAGAAATTTTCTCGCGATGCCGGTACGAGAGTGGCGCCGCTGAGGCAGCGCCATGTGCGATAAATGAGCAGCGCAGCATATGCCTCTTCTCATGTCGAGGAGGAGAGGGGGAGAGGGGGGGGGGGGGAGGGGCGTTTGCAAGCGTCAGCGAAGAAGACTCGATATTCTATAGCGACGAGAGAAGAATAAAAAAAACCTGCTCCACGTGAGCAAGCGCTTCAACGTAACCAGTAACTACCACCACAATACGGATGTATGTGCGTGTGTGTGTGTGTGTTGGAAATATGTTCTTGCTCAGCGCCAAACACATTTAGGCTGTGAGCAGACACAAACAAGTGTGCCTTTCTTTTGGTGCTCAGCGTCGACCAAGCGCAACCGCAATCGGGACTGTGCACTGCAGCTAAGTTGGGGTAGAAGGGAGAAAGGGGAGATGCATAAGTGCAAGACGACGAGAGCAAGAAAGCAAGACATGAATTCGTATACACACAGTGATAAGAAGAGGAGGGCACCAAAGCCCCGGAGTAAAGATCACTATCATCATGACGTGCATGAGTGCAACCCCCTCCCCCTCCCCCTTTTTTTTTTTTGCAGCGGCGCCTCTGGTCTGCGCTCTGTTCTTGCCCCACGTCTGTTCGTAGGGTGAAGAATTGTCTTGCTCAGATTAGGGGGGGGGGAGGGTGGCGGGGGGGGGGGGGGTTCCCTTCCTCTCTACACACCCCTCCCCCTAGTATCTCGCGCGTGGTGAGCTGCACCTACCCACACACACGGACAAATGTGAATGAATAAGTCAATGACCCCATGGGTAAGTGAACAGAAAAGGAAGAGAAAGGGGGGAGAGGGTGGCGGTGTGTTGACGACTTTTAAAAAATCCATTTTTTTTTTGTTCTCTCTTTCCAAGTCGATCCTTTCGTTTTGGAATATCGCCTTTGCAGTTTGGCCCCCCCTGTAAGCACACACACACACACACACACACACACAGCGGAAAGTATCCCACTCGTGTGTGTGTTTTGTGTGTGTGTGAGGGAGGGGCGGAGGGGAGGTTTCTTCTTCCGGTTTACTCTACAGAGCGCACGCCTCACGCTTTCGTGAAGAAGTCAAAAAAAAAAAAAACGGGAGGGGAGGGGAGGGGGGAAATGTGTGTACGTGTCGGCGTGATGCGACTTCCAAATGTGTTCAAAATTCCAACGAAAACATTTTTTTTTTTTTAATCCTGAAGAAAAACAAATTTTTAATAATAAATACGAAAAAAGATACCAGCAGCAAGAGAGGAAAATGGGGAGCAACAATACACACACACACACACAAAAAAAAAAAAAAGAGAGGTGCGCAGCAGACGTAAACCCCTTCCCCAACCCCCTCCAAGAGTTCTACCGCCTCCTCCTCCCCCCCCCCGCTACGAGTGGGGAGAGAGCAGTGGGGTTGAACACGCACATACAGGCACACACAAACCCTTTTTTTTTGGGGAGGGGGGGGAATCTCGGGATCCCAAACAATGGATCTTTTTTTCTTGTTTGGATGGAGCGTACCTTTCTGTCCAACGCAGTTTTTTCTTTCTTTTCTTTGGAGTGTATACAGTGCACACCCGCTTTCGCCGGCGGGAAGCGAGCAAACTAGACCTTTGCCCGCATGTGCCATTCCTCGCGCAGCACATTTTTCCCTCGTCTGCTAACCATCTGCACCCCCCCCACCACCACCACCACCCCTCCTTCCTCCTCCTCTCTCATTCACCCTCATCCCACGTACCCACAACGAACGCCCCACCCAACAAGCGAGTGCCTCTAAATATTTCAGCCCTTCTTTGTGTGTGGGATTTCCCGCGCGGGTATCCCACCACACACATACACACACACTCGGGAAGAGAGGAAGTGAGAACACCATGGGCCCGATACGGGGGGAATGAGATGAGCACAATTATGGGATAGAGGGGGATTCGTGATCAAGTAAAGAAGGGAGAAGGATGCACGTGTATGCCCCAGAAATCGAAATAACATGAGCCGAGTACTAACAGAGATCTCGGCGCGCACATCCGCAGCCTCCGAAGCCCAATCATGTGCGGAATACCAGCAATATTCGATGGCAGCTCGAGTAGATGTCCACAAACACACACACACACACACTCCGCACGGGAAAGAGAAAAAGAAAGAAAAAAAACACAGCATAAGAAAAAAGATCCCCCCTCCAAACCAACCTTGGAGAAAACAGGAAAAGTACGAATCGGAGAAGACTCGACAGCGGCAGCAGCAGGCAGGGAAAAAAAATAAGCTGTGCTGTGCAGAAAACAAAAGCCAAAAAAAAAAAAAAATTGACCTTTGCCGAAGTGGAAGAGGAAGGGAAGGGGGTACCCCCCCCACGGCGCCCGTGAAAGACGCTCACACGGCACCTGCGACACACACACAGACGCAGATGCACACATAGAGCCAAATAGTCTGACGAAGCGATGAAGCGGTTCTGTCGTGAACACGATGCCACACCCTCTGACTGTGATCCCTTTGTTTTCTCTGCCCTCCTTCACACTCGCCCCCCCCTCCTCCTCGACTCGACTCCTCTCCCTCAGACTTGACGATTGGGTAAATCCAGAAGGATGATCAGGAATACCAAAAAAAAAAAAGACTTTAATAAGAGTTTTGAAAAAAAAATATTCGACAAAATATTAAATACTGACAGGCGCAAAATGATTTAGTACATGAACACATAAGTGTGTGTATAGAGAAAAACACAAAGTTGAATCAATATATATATATATATATATATATATATATTCACATGATAAGAAAGAAAGCAATCAAGGACACGCGCTGGAGCAAAGAAGCAAGAGATACATGAGGAGAAAGAAGCGAGATCAGACAAAAGACAGAAGAGATAAAAATAAGGGGGAATAAAAAGATTCTCACCAGCTGTGCACTAAACAACAACAAAAAAAAAAGACGATATGGGGAGATTGAAAACACAAACCTTCACACACGACACCTCTACGCAGGGGTGAGGGGAGATGAGGCGAGACGGAAAAAAGGAAGGGGGAATTTACATTTAATAACGTGTAGCTCGCCAGCTAATGGGCAACCGCACTGACCATGTTACATCGCATTTTTGCCTTCGCCCCTCCCCCTCCCTCCCTTTGTTTTCCCACCTTTTCATTGTACTTCTCGGGCGACCCTACACCCCTTCCCGGCCACCCTGACCTCTCTCCTCCTTCCCTCTATTCTAGTAGTTATCCTGGCTGTCGTTGTCCCTTTGCGCGAAGGAGCGGGTCGAGACGAAGGATTTGGTTCGAGAGGCATTGTTCATTTCTTCCTGTGCCCACACAGGCGCATCCTCCGGCGGCTCGTCCATGTCCTCTCGCTCTTGACAGCACAACACCACAACGAAGCTGACAAAGCAAGCCACTGTCAAGAAAACAAAATAAATAACCCACCAGGTATCCTCCAACTCAGTGGGCTCGAACTTCTCGAAGTAGCTGCGGGTGGGGTTCTGTACTTCACAAACAGCCCAGAACTTCGCCCTGGTATCCGCCTTGGCGACTGGGTCCCACACGCTGGTGTTGTAGAAGGGGCCAAATATGTAATTTGCGTAGCTGTAACCGCCCCTGTCCTCGTTGTCCGACCAGGTGGAGCTAGACCTGCCACCAACCGCCACAAGGTCCTGACCAAACATAGCACTCGGTCGCCGCATCGACAAGGTCGTCTCCCCGCCTTCAAACCACACCGGGAAGCCGTTCTGTCTGCCATTTAAAACCGTAGGCGATCGCGGAGGCTGGAAGTAGTTGCCGATGCTAAATGTTAGTCCGACACGCTCTGCGTACAGGGGGAGATCAGGGTTATCCTCCACCTCCCTCCAGCGACCTTCGTCCCACCTCCAATAGCAGCCAAAGGACTGGCCATTGGGACCTTGAAGCGTTTGCTGAGAAAGAGCGGGAGGGCAAGAGGCCCCTCCGTTCCCTCTCGTACTAGCCCCGAGGTATGCATACCACTCATCGCCCGCACCAGCGCCGCGCACCGCCTCAATGACCCCATCGTGCAACGGCCCTGTTGTTTCACTGGCTAGAAAACCGCCCCTCTGCTGACAGACAACACGACTCTCGAGCTTGTTGCCGCTGGTCTCGGACACCGCAAATATGTGCATCACGGGGAGAGACCAAAATCCATGCGCGTAGTTGGCACTGTGGATGAGGAGCACGACGAGCAGCACCATAACGGAGAGGACACCGAGACGACGACCGCGGCGGTACGCCAATGGATGACGGCCCATCAGCACCGCCATGCTGAGCACTGTGTACGTTTGTATGTTGTAAGAAGGGAGTGTGTGGGGAAGCTCTCCTTGGTGAAGGATGCCACTCGCGTGTCTTCGAATAAAAAAAAAAAAATTTCAATGGCAAAGAGAAAAAATACAAGAAAAATTTGCGTCACACAGAAAAAAAAAAAATTTGAAAAATGTGAATTGAATACTCAAAACGTTTCTTCTTTGTTTCTCTCAGAACTAACACGCAAACAAAAAAGACGCTGGCGGACTACACGAACCACTAAATTTGAAAAACGCAATGTACGAGAGAAATATGTTCCACATATGAAGGTGAAGGAAGAGAAAGCGAAGGTGGTGAAGAAAAAAAAGAAAGAAAAGTGAGAGAGCGCTACGATACGCAAGGAAAGGAAGAGATCAGTCAGAGGGAGGGAGGGGGAATAGGAAAGGGAAGATGCTGAGCAGCAAGAAATATGCATGGCTGCACCCTCAACTGTTGGTGCACTTCGAGATCTCCCATTGCTCTCCTGCACGCAACGCAGAAGGGAAAAAAGGGTGACACCATAAGTTAGATCGTGTTTTCAAGTTTGTATTCTTCTTCGAGAGGAAAAAAATGATAAAGCGAAAAAAAAAAATATATATATATATAAACGCTAGCATCGATAAATTTTATTCCATGAGAACCGAAAAACGAAGCACACATATATATATATATATATATATATATATATATATATATATATGATCGAATACGGTGATGGTGAGGCACGGCAACGAAAAAAAAAAATAGAGACATGAGAAGTAGAAAGCGGTGGAGATACAACGATATACGCGCACACATGCACACACACAGACACACATACGCGTGCTCAAGTAGAGGTGCAAAAGGACACCTTCCGCATTTTTTCCCCTTCCTATGCGAGTGCGCTACACACCAATTTTGTCTGTGTGCATGTTTTTCGTGTCCTTTTTTTTTTTTCTCTACTTTTGTCGGGTCACAAACATGTTTGTGACCCCAAGATAGGCAGACATAAGCCAAACTCTCTGGGTACCCCACCAACACCTCCTCCGACCTCACTCTGCACAGCTACATGTAGGGAGCCCGCGAGCACAAACAGAAGAAAAGCACTGAGTCGCCATTGCGAGGCTAAAACGTGGGGTGTACACGGGATACAGGGGGGAGAGAGGGCAGAACTCTTTTCACATCAGCAATAATAAAAATAAAAATTTCCAAAACAAATCATAAAGCAATACGCGGACGAGACTTGAATACAAACATATGTATATGTATATATATATGTATATATTTATGTATATATATGTATATATATATATATACATATATATATACAAAAAGACGCAGAAAAAAAAAAACAATTGTGGGATGAAAAAAAGAAATACAGTTTTGTAGGTATATGTACGCATTATGTATATGTATATATATGTATATGTATATATATATGCCACAGAACGCTTGCCCACGCCTGCACGCGAGAGTCCTGTGAAGGAGCGCTAGGGATTCACAGAACAGTATGTCTACATGGGAACGATTCACACGAAACGAATAATAAATAAATAAATAAATAAATAAATATATATATATATATATATATATATTGGAAAATAAACAAAGGAAGAAAAACAGAAAAAGAAGTGAATATGGCGAGGGAGGCGAGGGAATCATGTGCACCAAGAATTCAACGAGGGGAAATTTTGATTTAAAAAAAAAAGAGACACTAAAATAAATAAATATTTCTTTTCTTTTAAATTGCAAACCTGAAAAAAAAAAAAAAATTAAGGACGTGCAAAGTAATCGACACATTGGCAAACACTCAATCGCTCGTCTCTTTCTCTACAACCTTTCTCTCCAATATAGCGAAGCTACAGGTTGATATTCATCTCGTCTATCTCACCTGCCTGCGGCAGCTCGATGTCACCAAATGACTGAGATCGTCCGTGGGAGCGGGTGCGACGCTGGCTTCGACGTCTCGCTATGAGAATGGTGGATGCTTCAGAGGTCCCATCATCGTCAGCAGCCCATTTGTTGGATGTTTCTAGTGCCTCCTCACTCAACGCATTCCGCCCAATGTTTTCCAAGTCCCCTCCGGTGGTATTTCCGTTAGAGAAGCCCTTGACATCAGCGTAGTCGGTGCGCGTACCGCCGCCGTATATATTAACGACGCCCATGGACGTGTCCTCCGAATCGGCAGGCCCTTGGAAATTAAAGCCTTGACCCTGGCGCATCTGGCGCTGCCTCTGCTCCTCTTGCTGGGGAGTCAGCTTTTGTGGCAACGGTACCGAGCTGGTTCCCGCGGGCGGCTGCCGGAACACGCCAGGGGACTCCTTGTGAACCACGTACGTCTTGCCGACGCGCTCGCGGACTACCATTTGAAACAGCGGAGGCTCTTCCTTCGGCTTCGTCGAGGTGACGCAACAAAAAACGATGATGTACATGAATAGGCCAAGTACGAGGATAGCCACCATCAGGAAGATCACCCACCAGTGCGACTGGGACCACGTGAGGTCCTTGAAGCCGTTCACAAACGCCGGTTGCGGCATGCGGGTTGTGGTGAGGACGGGATCGGGGTAGAGCTGGTACTCACACACAATCATATACCCGCTCAGCGGGAAGGGGTCGTTATCCACGGGGATGAGCCGCGTATCCGAGCGGACCATTCCTCCGATCCTGGGGTTGTAGCTGGCGATACCAGCAAAATAGCCATGAGGATAGGTTGCAGCGGAGCCGGCCGCGATGTACCAGCTAAACTGCTGGAACTGATTGAGCACTTGTCTCTCGGGGGTGTCCGTGTAGTAGAGATTGGCCCAGTACGCCGTGCCAGGCTCACCCATGTAGGTGAAGGCATCGTAGAAGCCGTATCTCCAGCGGTAGAAGCAGTTCGCACTGCTCCTACCCACCATTTCTGTGGGGGTCTTCTCCGCACAGGTCGTGGTCGCAAGGGAAGGCGCAGCACTGGACCCAGTGTAGATGGCGCTGGTAGCTGTGGCGCCGAGCGCAGCCATCGCATGCGCGATGGCGTTGCTCAACCGAGTGTTTGCATTGGCGGCCGGCGTGCCACCCAAGTCAAGGCACGTCGTCTCTGTCGACATATACGTAATGCTTTGGCTACCGGGTGGAAGATCAGAAGAGCGCAGAGCCGTGTAGCCACCGACCTGCATAATCAAAAGACCTGGTAGCCCCTGCGCCTGAGCAGTACGTGTGCCATCGATCAACACGAGCACCACCACCACCACCACCAGCAGTGGCAGCGGCAGCGGCAGCGTTGACAGCGAAAGAGAGGCACACAAAACCATTTCACCCCGTTTCCCCAGCGTCACCGATGGGAGCGTCTCGTCTCTTGTTGTTGTTGTGGTTGTGGTTGTTGTTGTCTGTCTGATTCCCCATCCGTTAGCCCTCTCGCTCGGTTGACTTGCGTGAGGGACAAGGGAAGAAAAAAAAAAAAAACGGTGCGGTGGTCCGCTGTAAACGCGCTCTTAGCGGGGAAAGTCGCTGTTCGCTAAAACAGAAGGGAAGTGCTGTTGAAAGGGAGGGAGAAGAGGGAGACGGGAGGAGAAACGAGTGTGTGTGCGTGTACATCTAGATTGCTTGTCCGCAATGAGGTTAGCATGATGGGTGCTGATACAGAGTCTTGCTGCTGCTGTCGCTCCCCCATCGTATCTCCACTACCACCACCAGCACAACAACAACAACAAAAAAAAGCCTGTACGACTGTTGCTCTCGCTAAAGATTAGTGGATAGAATAATGCAAAGAAAAGGTATTGGCACCAGATGCAACATACAAGGCCAGTACTAATGATGATGGCAACAGCTTCACTCACACAGCGCCGCTCCCCTCCTCCCCCCCCCCACCCACAGCGATACACAAAAATGAGAATGGTGTACCTCTCTCTGTAGAAGGTTACAGTGCTGGAGGGCACCCACGGGCTTCATGAAGGAAGAGAGGATGTCGTCCAACTCAGCTTCTTCCTCACTCCGCAGAAGAAAAAAAAAAACACAGAAATACCGAGCCGTTTCCCTCATGATGGAGACACCCACAGC
Organism: Endotrypanum monterogeii; assembly: GCA_000333855.2. Lineage (NCBI taxonomy): Eukaryota > Euglenozoa > Kinetoplastea > Trypanosomatida > Trypanosomatidae > Endotrypanum > Endotrypanum monterogeii. The sequence goes on from CM007333.1 coordinate 426,356, forward strand.
ACCTTTCTCGAATGGCCAGCAATCATCCTCCCCCCTCCCCCCCCCTCCTCCTCTTTGCCCGTCCAAGCACCCAGAGAAAAGAGCTCCATACGGCACAACAACAACAAAAAAAAAAAAAACACCGGCGATGACATTGTCCGCCGATGACAACTGCGAGTGCCACACCCCACACTTCCTCCCTCCCTCCCGCAGCCGCCGCCTGCTTCCTCCCGCTTCGCCCCAAGCACGACGCAGAGAGAGGCAGAAAAAAATAAGCGAGATAGAAAAAAAAAAAATTGAGCGTCCTCATTAACATAGTGCCCAAGCAATGTAAAAAAAAAAAAGGACGCCTTTACCTTGTCTACCCACCCATCACCCTCTTGGCACCGCCTCTCGTCCGCTGCGCAAATGTGTAGTCTTCTCATGGATGCTCTCACAGGAGGCCCGCCAGCCTCAACGTACAGCAGACGGCTTCGGAGCAACAGTATAGCCTGTACCGCACGTTGGTGTTGCTCAGGCTGAGCTGCCACACGGTAACATCTATGCTAGGCATCCGACTTGCGTAAGACGTGGCCAGAAAAGCAATGATGGGAAACGCCATATCACCCACAGCAGTTGTTAGCGCCGTCAACAGGAACGTCTGTGTGCGAACTCCTGTCAGCCTACGATGCCGACACCGTGGCGACAGCACAGAATGGTCGGGATCAGCAGCAGCAGCACTTGCACCGGTACACGTGGAGCGTATCACAGCAACGCCATTTGACGTTGGCGATGTCATGTTTGGTCCTCGACTCGCAGACCATGATGACGTGTACCACCGACGCATTACAGCCGCGGAGGCGATCCTTCCCAGCCATAGCACACCCGCAGCGATGCGCGACGGCAGGCGGGGCAGCAGTGAGACGATAAAGTAGCCACGAGGAGAAAGCGAAGCCCAAACGCTGTCCGCCACGACGTGTGGCGAAAATGGAGACGACGGGACTGACCCGCTGCGCCACTCCAAATGAACCGACTGTTGACATCCGGTCAGACACTGCCACAGCGTCTGTATGGCCCCGAGGCGAGGAAACAGTCGAGACCACACACCGGCTGCAGATACACCAAAGCTGTAAAGACCGTAGGTTGAGTTGACGGTCGCTGTTGGGGGCGATGCCGTCATGAAGAGAGGTGCCGTCGCAAACTCCCTGAGGAGCGATGTCAGCGTCACATCCTTTGAAGTAGTCACATCGGGGGATACTTCGAAAGAAACGACGCAATCCAGCGCTCGACAGCCAACGTAGAGAAGGGTGAAGGTTGCGACTGACACAAGACAGCTCGTCGACACGGCTCGCAGCACCACCAGGCTGTACTGGCACACAGCGGACCTACTGCAGGCACGCACGAACTGCGAATTCGGCGCGCGCTGTGCAGCCAACACCTTGTGTGCGAAAGATGTTATCGCCCAGGCGTGGCGCCGGCCAACACTGAGAGCTAAAGAAGAAGCACAGGGTTGTAACACGAACTTGGACCTGTTCGCCCAATACCATGACACCCCATCACCTGTACTACCCCCCTCCACACCGTCTAAGATCTTCTCATCGCCGCTGTACGAGACAGATACACCACGACCGTGCACTGCCGAGCCCATCTGCACACCGTCGGACATTTCTCTGTCGAAGGGCTCCTCACGCTGCACCGCATCCTTTGCTAGGCTCACAAGATCCGCCCGGTAGCGGTGAGCCACCACGCGAGTCACCTGGTACACGACTGGGGTAGCAGCAAGTGCCAAACATGCCGCCACAGCGTGCCAGCGGAGAAGATGCTTTACATCACGCAGGAACAAACTCGTCGCCTGCTCCGCCTGGCTTCCACTGTGGCATACACGACCGGCGGAGATGGTCGTAGCACCACTGACATTCTGCATTGCGATATATATATATATATATATATTGGTTCCAATTCTGGTCTAAGCGCAGGTCTGTTGCCTCCCCTGCCCCCCCCACACACACACACACGCACGCACGCACGCACGCACAACACAGTCCACGAAACGGTCCGTCCTCTACTTCTCTGCAGAGGTGGATGCGTAGGTGTAAAAGGCTAGCGTATAAGGGTGACTTAGTGAAGCCAAAATACGATTGAGAGAAAATAAATTCAGCGGGGACGAGGCGGAGGAGAAGTGCAAACAATCTGAGAATGAGGAGAGAATATAGACGCACGTAGATACGTACAAACACATGCACACACACACACACACATATATATATATATATATATATATAAGACGTAGCTCATTTGGAAATCAAAATGGAAGTGTGGGGTGAAGAGTGAGCATGTCCAAGTCTACACTTGTCACTTCTGTTGCACCCAATTCCAGGCTGCGTGCGCCGGCGTCTGTGTTTGTCTATGCAAGCATCTTTTGTCTCCAATGATGGGCAGACAGATTCTTTGAGTAAGAACCAATCCCTCTCAGTGGCGCAGTGTGAGGCTCAAAAGGAGGAGGGGGGGAGGGGAGGGG
>CM007333.1:428910-450629 GCA_000333855.2 Endotrypanum monterogeii
GGGGAGGGTTAAGGGGAGGCCACACAAAGCGTAAAGAGGAAAAAGTGACACCAACAGAAATCTTGTCCTGGTGACACACACTCACACTCACACAATTTGAGAACGCAGTGAGCAGCAGCAAGGTCTCGCGCTGGCGGTGGTACATCCGTGCACAGTTTCACGAATGCGCTCGGCCTCCCCCTCGAATGGAGCAGGAAGGCTACTGTCGATGGCTTCGTCGTCATGAGACATCCATCATGAGCCCCCCCCCCCCTCACACACGCGCCATGAGAGAGTGGGGAGGAGACGGCAGTGAGCTGGGGACAACTGCCGGCAGCCGAGCCACACGCACCCGAGGCTTGACATCGCTAGCGTCAATGACGACAGCCGGAAATAAGAAGGGGGTCGTTGATCAGTCGTGATGAGTGAGCACTGGCGACGGTTCCTCGGGCGTCGTCTCTCCCAGCGCAAAGTACATTCGCATTTTGCATCACAGACGAACTCTCCCAAAACTGACCCTTGTCAGAGGACACGAGATACTGACGCTGGCGACGGCAGGAACAAAAAGCAGCGCTTGGCGTGGGACATCCAATGTTGGTGCGAGCCCCTTGTCAGTAACAAAAGGACCAAGAAAAAGAGGGGGCAACTCTTCCATGGAAAACCCCCAGAGGAAGCAGTCGCAGAAAAAAAAAGACGACACGAATGCAGGGATCGCATCGACGGTAAATGTCTCCTACACCCAAGCGCGGCGTTTCATTGTCTGCCGCAACAACCGAGTCCTACCTCGGGAGTTGCTTCAGAATACACTCGCTGGCCGTGCAGCTGCCGAACGTGGCGATCAGAGCACCCGTCTCAATAGAGCCGATTAGCCCCCGCCAAAAAAAAAATCTGTCGAGGGAGACGAGAGCGATAGAAACCACTCATGGAATTGAGATCAGCGGCAGCCAACGTGTTGTCGGGCTTGCACCCAACTGAACCAGCACCCCCCCCTCCCTACCCCTCCCTGTTACTGCTCGAACCGGTGTGTGTATGTGTGTGTGTGTGTGTGTGTGTGTGCAAACGCAAAGGCGCTCCTCGGAAGCTACTCGTGTGACGCTGTCAGAGAGACGGCTGCGCTCACCTCAGCGACACAGTGAACGCCAGAGAGAACGTCTTCTGCACCAACCTCTGAAGTCTCCAGTGTGCCCGCCGTATTCAAGGCCATCTCAGCCGCTCCCGCCCTCCGTATACTCTCTGCTTCGACCACCGGTGAGCGCACCACTCCGGGGCAGCCGTCCGCTGCCGGCGATGTCGTCGATGCGGAATTTGAGACGCTGGTGGCCCTCTCTACCACAGGTTCGTCCTCCCCCCTTTCCACGCTGTGTGCCCCCGCTACAGCAGAAGAGGCGGTGAGCCAATAGTCACTACACGAACCCCAGGTAGACTGCTGACCGACCCATCGCGACGCCGTCAGCTCCCTTAGCTCCGCATTGCCCACCGTACGCTGCGCCTCGATAGAGCGAATGTGTAGCACCGCTGCCTGTGCCTCGGAGCGTATGGCCTCCGTCAAGATAGACAATACGTCGTCTACAGGAACCACTCTGCCGCGGTTGCCGCCGTCCAAAGTCTCGCGGGCCTCCTCGATACCCACCCCGTCGTCACCAGAGGGCGAGAGTCGTGTACCTCCAGGATAGGAGCACGGCTGCTGGAGTGCGGAATGCTGAAGTAGCTGTCCTTCCACGTTATTGTATACGGCGTTCAGCGTTCGTTTGAGGCGTTTACACTGTTGCTGGACCGTCTCCCCGGGAACGCGAACATCGTCGTTGGCTAGAAGATGCTGCAACTTGTCCTTCAGCTGCGATAAGACGTCGATCTCGGCGCGCAGCTGGAGCCGATCACGCTCGTGGCGGAGCTTGGCCTCCTGCAACGTCGTCTGGAGAGTAGAGATCTCCTGGTCCCGGGCTAACAGCTTCGCTCGCCATTGCGCTACCACCGACCCCGTGGCGCCGTCAGTACCGCCACCCTCCACCTCTAGCAATGTCACCTGACGACCCTCTTGATAACCCTCCGCGTGTCCTTCAGACCTGCCTGCAGCGTACCGCTCCTCGCCCACTCGCTCCAGCTCCTCCCGGTGCAGCGCGTCGCGCTCCACCAGCCGCAGACGCATCTGCTCCGCCTCGTCCCTCCGCTGTCGATCCCAGAGGTCCTGCTGCAAGCGTAGGTCCCTCTCCAGCGCCTGAACGCGGTCAGACAAAGGGCCCATGGCCTCGAGCGCACGTTGGTAGTTGGCGTTCGCCTCCTCGAACTTGTTGCGGTAGCGCTCCAAGCTGCCAAGAAGTGCATCCCGGTCTTTCAGCGCATCTTCATGGACGATATCATCCGGTTGCATCAAGCTACCCGCAACCCCCGCCACCCTTCGTATCACACGCTCCAGCTCTGTGTTATTCCTTCGAAGCGCCCCCTCAATGTCGAGGTGGTCCACACGCTCACACAGAGAACCCAGTTGAAGCTGCAGACGATCCAGTGTGCACTCCACGCTCTCCCAGCATTGCTGCGATGGGCCTTGGTATGCCGCAGGGAGGCCGGAAAGCGTCTGCGACACCGTTTGCTGCTGCGGTGGCGGTGGCGGTGCCTGCTGCTGCTGCTGCTGGAGGAAGTGGAGGAGGAGCTGCTGGAGAAGGGTGTTTGTGGAGGTTGTGTCGACAGCGCCGAGCACCTGGGACGGCCCCGCGGCAGACTGTGGTGCAGTCCCTTCGACAGTGCCCGAGGCGGCAGTGGCGGCAGGCGGGTGCGGGGGAGAGATTTCCTCCGCTCCGGGTGAAGTAGACGGCGCTGGCGTGCTCCTGGGAGATGCAGTGCAGTGCAGACAGGTAAGGTAGACGACGGCCGGACTATTGATACCGCGCTCGATGCAGCCGCTGCCGGGCAGATCTGATACCCCCGATACAGTTCGTGACCCCCGCTTACATAGATGGAGGTCCTCGGGGCGCAAGTAAATAAGTCGAGACTCACCCGACCGCATGCCCACGAGTGCTGCCGCAGCCTTCTCCAATAGTGTCCCGTCTGTGGCTACCACAGTTCGCGGTGCTGACAGCGGAACTATCTCGAGACAGCTCTCTGGAACGTAGTAGGAAGTCCGCGAATTCACGCGTCGCAATGTCCACGTCTGCCAACAGATGGTCGCCGGCATGTCCGCACGGACCACGCGCCGCGTGTCGTCTGCGACAGCAGATGAAGCCTTGTCAACCATCCTAGGCGAGTAGGAGGGCAGTGTGCGCACCGATGGAACAGAGGCCGACGTAGAGCCCGTGCACTTCGCCAAAGCCGCTGCGTACTGCGCGACAGTGTAAGCTGCTACGAGGAAGCGGCTTGCCATGTCGCAGTCGGCAAACACACACGTCCACCAGCAGCCACTGCTCGCATCCCCTGAAGGCCTCGGAGAGCTGCCGTTACCCGTGGCCTCAAAACGACTCTCGTAGAAAAAGGTGAGGTGTTGTGGATGTTCATTCCCTTGATGCAATCGAATTGAGCTACCGCCGAACACGGAGTCGGTTGCGTCGAGCGGAAGGCGGCAGAGTACCTGATGGTTACTGCTGATAAGCAGCAACGCAGGATGGGCGGAAGACGTGTTAGAGGAAGTCCCAGCATCCCGCCTCTCATACGGGTGATGTCGACGTAAAGCCACGGACGACGGTGCAGTGGAAGAGGGAACGCGAATAGCCAACATGCACGTGCCGCAATCGAGGGTGTCACGGTACGCGTGCACGAAAGCGTGCTGAGCAGTGATGAGACCCGCAGCCGCCTCGTTCGTGGCAGCAGCAGCATCAGGATCAGCGTAGCCATCGAGGGAGTCAATGTTGGCAATACTCTCGTAATCGAACCGCGGTGTGAGGAAGGCGGTGGTGTCCATGGTTACTTGGCGATACTCGAATGGTGCCTCCTTCTCACCCTTCCCCCCAGACGGAGTCTGTTTAGAGGAGCACTGATTTCGTGAGGTGGCTGTCGCTGGCGCCGTCATCGACGAAGGGCCCTCACCGAAGAGTTGCGCCAGATTTCGACGAGTAGCCGTCACCTTGCTGGACTCGGGCAGTTGGACTCCAGCTGCGCTACCCCTGTCGCTGTCATCACTCGACGTGTGAAGATGGTAAGGGACTTGGCCAACAGAAAGCAAATTCTTTCCTATGAGTGGGACCGCTGCTCCAGAGGTGGCCTGGGCACCGGTACCTACTCCGGGCGAAAAAGGAGAACCTGCACTGTCGTGGTTGCCGTCGTCACTGGGGAGAGAAAAACCTTTCCAGTGCATTTGTGCTTGACACACACTAACCTCTACACACAGTGGAGAAAAAATAATGCCCCCCTCCCCATATATATATATATATATATATGTATGTGTGTGTGAGTGTGTCAGTGCTATTGCACAGTGGGCACCAGCTACAGACCGAGAGGAGCCACTACTCCAACAACGATGCCTTCCAGGGGATGATATACCCCTCCTATTACCCCCTGCCCCGTCCCTGGACTATGGGCAGGGGAAGGGAAGGGAAGGGAAGGGCTGGGGAGGGGAGGGGAGGGCTGGTGGTGAATCAGGTAATGAAATCGAGGGTCTGTGTAAACGTGGAAAACAAACAAAAAAAAGGGGTAGTTCCCTTTGACCAACAACAGTGTGATGGGGTGTTGCAATGAGTCGATAAGCGGGGTGAGGGATGAGGAGATAAAGCATCAACGTCTCCACGCAAAAAAAAAAAAAACACGACACATAAATGAGAGAAGTGCCCCCCCCCCTGAACAGACTGTGAGTGTGGGTGTGTGTCAGCTCGTGTGTCTCTGTGTTTGGACGGACAGAGACGCAGATAACTGCACTCTATATAAAGTGAAGCAACAAGAGGTTGCACTGAGTAGGAGCTTGTGATATCATACGTATGCCCGAACAAAGAAAATCAGAGATGTTGGGCAGAAATAGAGGAGGGGAGGAGAAAGATGTATTTGCGTGTGCGTGTCCCATTATGCCTCTGCTCGTATTCTTTTCCTTCTTGGAAGCCTATCATATATGCTGAGGGGAAGCGAGGAAGGCAAGAAAAAGGGGGGAGGCAGGAGAAACTAACGACCATCACTTCTTTTTTTTTTTCTACACCGGCACCGACAGGCGGGTGCAGCGCGTTGTCATACGTCATGGTGCTCCTTTCAGGAAGACGGACCTGCAGGGGAGAAGAATAGAAGGGAGGTGGGGAACGTCGCCGAGCTGGAGAAACAAGAAAAACGGTGCATACGCATGTGCACTGTTGTTCTCACCTCGGCAATCGTATGCATACACACACACACACACCAATACACACATAAATATATATATATATATATGTGTGTCTTTGTGTTCACCCACCTTACCTCGAAGTACACGTTATTGTCACCTGACCTCTTCTACTCCCCCCCCCAAAAAAAAAGACAATTTTTTTTTTGGATGATGTGGCGCCTGCCGGGAACATACAGAGGACACATAAACACAGCCAAGACACACATCAGTGTGCCATTAAATACACGTCGAGATGATAAACATTTTTCAAAACAAAAAAAAGGTAGACAAGAAAGAAAAGGAAGAACAGGAGCAGACGTGGATCTACTTGTACATCAGAAAAAGAAGAAAAGAGACGACTTGATAGTCGATGGCACACGCACACAGCTAAATGGTCAAACTCCCTGTACATCAATGAAACATAATACATACATACACGTATAATATATATATATATATATATATATATTTACACGCATGTATAAACCTAACAAAGAACGCTCCAAAGACAAAGGAAAAAATCACTTCACAGATCATGAAGCAAAAACAGAGTCCACTACACTACAACACATCACCCATCAACCGACACACGGCCGATTGCGCATTGACTCCAGCACACACAACACTGCCACCACTGCCAAAAAAAAAAAAATGGATGTGTCACAAGTCGCAGAAGATGTCGTCGTGTGGGTTATGACGGATGAGCCACTCAGCCAAGTAATCCACCGGGTCCTCTGGTCGCTCGGCACACACCTCCAAAAGACCTTTGTGTAAGAGTGGCAGAACGCGTTCCTGTAGGTAGTTCGCCATTGGCAGCTTCCGCCTTTCCAGCTCCTCCGCGTCAGCGTGTTTCTGGGTTCGAAGCCTCTCCTCAGAGGCTGAACGAGTCTCCGCCTCGTGAGCGCACTCGAGAGATTTGGCGGCCGCCTCGGCAGCAAGGCGCTGAGCCTCGGCCTCCTCAACCTCCGTCTGGAAACAGCGCTGCCGCACGGCCTCACGCTGAATCTCCTCCAAGCTTTGACCAAAGTTGTGCGGCTTACCAAGAATAACCTGCTCGAGTAGCTGCTCCGTGCTGCTGGGCTGCTGCGGTGCATACACCGAAATGGGCGGCACGGGTGGCACAAGAGGCTCTGTCTCTTCTATGGGGACCAGGTGCACCTTGGCGCGGCGTTCCTCTCCCATCGCACTGCCACTGCTTAGCGGCGGCGCGGTCGTTGCAGCCGCACACTCCCAGTAGCAGAGCACCGAGTATGGCATGTCAACGTACTCTTGATTGTACGTTTGAAGTGCGTGATGGAAACCCTCAACGTCTACAGCCCGAGTGGCGTCGTCGTTGCCACGGACGGTGACAGCACCCTCCTCTGATGCCGTCCCCATTGCTTCAAGACGGCTCAGCAAGTATGTCTCGGAAGCCTGGAGAACAACAACGTGATCGGGCAGGCGGGAATCACTCGCCAGCTCCTTTGGCGGAACTTTCGCTGCCGCGTCTTCTTGCCCCTCATCGTGGCTGTGGTCCGCCGCACCAGTACCAGTGAGCGGAGCGACGACGCCTTCGTTAGCGTAGCGAGGGCGTAGCGCCTCCTCCTCCGTTAGCGGTGGCTGAAGCTGCTGCTCTCTATTGTCGCCAAACACGAGCCGCGCCAACTCCAACGTCGCCGGTACACCATCTAAAACAAACCCCTGCACCCGACAATCCGACTGGGCAAGGCGCCATCGAAGCATAAGAGCGAGGGCTCGAGCCTGGAACGGGGCACTTTGAAGGGTAGCTTTGAACTGCTGCAGCTCCTCATCATCCTCCCGGGTCTTCTGCGCCTCCTTATTTCCCTTCTTCTTCGCGCTGGAACCGCCGGTGGTGGTCGAGGTGCCCCTCTTTTTGGGATTTGCCTCCGGCGTGGGAGGGCGAGGGTGTATCCTCAGCAGCAGCACGCGCTCCATTTCCGCGATTTTCTCTATCCATTCATTCATCTGAGACTGACGAGGCCACCAGTCGGCCAAGAAAGCATCAATCTCCTCCTCCTCTGCCGCACTAAGAAAGAGCTCATGAACAGGGCCCTCATTTTCGCGGTGCATCACCTCCCCCGCGGCCGCCAAGGGCCCGGAAACGGTGGGCGTCGACGAATCCCGCGGACCGTTGTAAGTGCTTGCTCGATTGAAAGCTGATGTGGACTCGTAACTGCCACGTCCTCCGATGTCGTCGGCCTTTGCTGAGTCCTCTTGGCCATCGCCTGTTGCTTCAGCCTCTCCACCAGCATTTGCCAAGGCGGCATTGCCACCCTCACACTCGGCATCCCACTCGCGCTGCTGGCGTGCCAGTAGACGGCGCCGCTTTATCCCGAGGCGGCGTGCCTGTTCAGTCTTCCGCACTGCATCCTTCGTCGACTCCACGCGTGAGCGAAGCTCCTGCAGAGCGGATGTGTAGTCGTGCACAACTGAGTTCAAGGAGACACACGGAAGCCGGTAGAAACGAGCCACGCGGGTCGCGAGGTAGGTTTTCCCCACCAGCGGGGGCCCGACGATCGCGATGCGGTGAGGAGTGACGTAATGAGCAACAGTGAACTCGTCCGCAACGGCACGGAGATGACGACGAAGTCCACCCTCTGCAACCCATGTGTTGGGCAAGCGCGGCTTCTGCCATACGGAGACAACCGTATCGCCCCACCCGGGTTCGTCCTCAGCATCGTCGGTGCGCTCCATGATCGCCCGCATTGTCTCTGGCTCGACACACAAGTCTATTGTGAAGCGCTCCACGTTTCGGTACAGCGGGTATGACTCTGGCGCAATTGGGCACATCGCGCACCGCCCCCCAAACATGCGGTTCACAGCGGAGACAATACCCTGCCAAGAATTCTTGTTGCTCCCATCAGTGGCAAATAGGTAGCGCCGCTCGGGAAAGGGCATGGCGTCTGTGGGACAGCGGAGCAGCTTGCGTACGAAGCAGGCCAGATCCTGTGCATGCACCAGCGGCACGTGCTGCCCCCCAGTGCCAAAGATTGGCAGACTCGCCGTGGCATTTGTCTCGTTGTCTTCCTGTGTCTCGGATTTGGCAGACCAAGCGACACGAAATAGAGGCTCGAGTACATCCTCTTCGCCACCGTAGGGGAGCCCAGCACAAATCACAAAAGTATCCAGCGGCAGCCCATTCACATGATGCGCTGCTGCAACCACCTTCTCCGCATCGCGCCAGTTGAGGTACTGCAAATGCGGCACACGACGGTTGTACTGATCCTCTGTCAGCACCTCTCTGTGGACCTCTGTAGAGGGTGGACCCCCAGGCTCCTCTTCCACGTCGTCCTCGTCGTTCCCCTCACCGCCGAAGCCGTCCTCACCCGTGGCTGCATCCTTGCCACCACTCATTGCATCTACTACCGCGTACCGCGATCGTTCCTTTGCTGCCGCGACAAGATCCTCGAGCAATCGTGGCGGGGGAGGGGGATACGGAGCGTCAACGTCCTCCTCTTCATCCATCGCAGGGTCATCATCTTCGTCGTCGTCCTTCTCGTCGGCGTCAGCTAGTGAGGTGTCCTCGCCCTCCAGCGAAGGGGTAGCATACCATGTCATGAGGCTGGAAACCAGAACCAGGCGTTTCGGCTGCATAAAAGACGACTGCATTTTAAGAAACTCCACAGTCTCCAACACAGTCTGAGCTTGGCGAAGCTCCAGCACAATCCAGTCGCATGCGAGCAACGCGGCACGAACGGCTACGGTGTCGAGACGTGAGAAGAATGTACACGGCGCATCTGAACTTAACAGCCCCGCACTGTCATCATCAACACCGGGGATTGTAGGAAGCAGCTCTTTTGGGGCAGAGGGCAGTGAGAAAACCGGCGTCTGCTCTTGCTCATCACTCACCTCTCTGGTGGTTGGACTCTCAGCATGGGCAAGGGCACCTGGCTCTATCAGCGAAACATTCAGGGGGGTGTCAGCAGCAGCGTTCAGCATCGTTGCAGGGAAGCTTTCCTCGAAGATGGTGCTGTTGCCATCGCCTACGGGATACACCAATGCGCCGGTGGTAGCGTCACTACCAGTGGTACCAGACTTGGTTACCCGCCCCTCCTCCTGCTGTCGCTGGGCGTCCAACGTAGCGGTGTTGAGTTGCTCCGCCGCCGCCGCGTCCCACGTGCAGCCATATACCCGATAGTAAGACGGGTGTTGCTGGAACTGATGGAGTAGACGTTTGCCAACAAAGGAGTCCACGTAGGACACGAAGACACAAATCCGTGGCATATTGTTTTTCTTTTTTTGGTTTTGTTTCTTTCGGGGTCTCGAAGGTGGACGTGGACGCCTTGATCTGCGTGGTCGTGCGATTGTATAGAAGAATAAATATATATTTAAAAAAAAAAAAACCTTTTTTTTTAAGGTAGGAGGGTGTTCTCTATTTTTTTTTCCTCCCCTCGCACCGACCTTTAGTCGCGCCCCGTCTGTGTGTGTGTGTGTGTATGATGCCTACCGCAAGTCCTCAGCATCTCATCGACTCTCTCTCTCCCCTCCTCCCTTCTCTGCCGATCGCTCACTATACACACTACGATAGAAGCCCTTCAACGAGAATGAGAAAGAAAACAGTACAGAGACGCTGCTATGCTGCAACGACGACTACATACAGTGGAGACGCATTGGATGCAGAAAGTGCAGTTGTAGTGAAATATATATATATATATATATATATATTTTTAAAGGGACAGCCACCCCCCCCCCCAAAAAAAAAAAGAGGGGCGGGGAAAGAGAAGAGAAGGGTCGTGGAAGCAGATGAAGAGCACAAGAAGAAAGGGAAAGGGGAAGAGGCGGGGGATGTACGCGGTATCCAATACATAAGCACCTGGAACAAAGGAGCCTGGGGATGATAAGTGCAAGAAGCCGAAAGACGTACGTTTGGCTTACTCGGGTCCAGAAAGAGAAATAGGGAAACCCGGGCGGGGGGGGAGGGGGGGAAGCAGCGGCGAGAGAAAGAGAGAGATGAAACAGAGGCCTAGGAGGCCACACATCTTTGTGTTTGCAATTGTCCCCATACATGCTCCCACACAGCCATCTCTCACATGTACACGCTCCCCCCTCCAGAGAGTTCGAAATCCCCGCGAAAGACGTATGACAGCACTCTTTCTTCCCTTCCCCATTTCGCGTCTTGGCCCTTCAAAAGGAAGTCTCTGCGGCTCTCCCATAAGAACACTCCTTATCTGCCCAGCAAATACTGGGTAAGAGGCCTGATAGGCGTGAAGGACAGTCAGCACTACACGGCTTGGTGGTACTCTCTCGAACACACAATCCCAAACTCGTTGGCTCGCCTTGTGGTACGCTCGACGATTGCTTTGCTTCTTTGGGGGAGGAAATTACGGTTATGGGACAGTCCCTATCTTTATCTACCACCAACTCACCACTGTAAGACTCGCCCTCGCCATCTTCTCGACTGCCAACTGCCATCCGCAAACAGCAGGGAGATAAGGGGGGAAGAAGGGGGGAAAGAGCGAGGGAATACACCCAGCGAAATACACACGTGGAGTTTCACATACACAGACGCACACGCACACGCACACACACACACACACACACACACACACACACACACACACACACACACACACACACATACACAGAGAGAGAGAGAGAGAGAGAAAGGTGCACACCAGGAGAATCGCAGAAACAGAAAATGGGGAAAGATGTGATGACGCACCAACGCCGAAAACAAACAAAAAAAAACAATGAAGGGGGAGTATGGGCTGGGCTAGGGAGAGGGTGAGAAATACCGAGGTGCAGATACATGACCATATAACTGAACCCGCACCACTCAAATCTGCTGCATTTCATATCTGCGTCAAGATGAGCGACGGATCGCTAACATCCAGGGAAAAGAAAAAATATATATTGTTATCAGGAAATCGTGCTTGAGGAGAAAACACACAAAGAGGAGGAGGGGGGTAGTAGTTAGAGGTGGAGGAAGTCAGCGCTGGAACGTGCAAGATGTACCATCTTTTTTTTTTTCTTTTTCTTTTTTTTTTTTGTGTGTGTGGTGCATAGCACAAGCAGTCCCCCCTCTGTGCTCATCCACACCCTCATTCATCCGTGATCAGCTGAAAGATGAGTTTCTGCACCAGGCGCACCTTGTTTCGACTTTTGCGGTCCAACTGCTCTCGGGGTACGGTCTCTAGCGCCTCCAGCACAGTCGACAGCTCCCTCTTGACGAGCGAGAAGATGGAGGCCTGTTGGGCATCCTTCTGCGCCTGCACGCGGATCGTGCGCAAGACGTCATCCCACTCCACGTAAAAATCAGACAAGTGCTGTAAGCGCAACGGCACTGCACCGGACTGCAACGGCATCTCAAAAGTCAGCTGTAGACAAATACTAAGGAAGAGCGGCAGTGTCAATGTTTTGGGAGAGGTAAGCACTGCCTGCTGATCCCTGCAGACATCGTTCTCTAAGAACGTCAACAGAAGGCTGGTGTCGCTGGAGGAGAGGATTGTGGCAAAGGCACCGTTCCAATCCTCTCGTTTGACCTGCTCTACTGCGAGCGCCAAAAGAGCGTCTGGGGTCGGCGGTGCGGCTGCCTCCTCGGCAGCTTTGTTGGAAATACGGCACTGAGAGAGCGCCAGCTTCACCTCCACTGCCTCCTCCTTCATGGCGCGCAGCGAAGAGCTCAACTTCTCGCGGAAGCCCTGGGCCTGGGCAAGGGTCAGCGCCGTCTGCCGCGAGGAGGCCTCCACAGTGGTGCGGTTCAACTCATGGAAGCGCTTCACCGCAGCACCGATGCGTGTAATGCTCGCGTTGACGACGCGGCGGTAATCCTGTACGGATTGAAGCGCGTTGAAGTCTCCCGTCGCAGAGGAAGGAATGTCTATCTTGCCCGCCTCGTTGGCTGCCCGCTCCACAGAATGGCGGAGCTGCTTGCCGAGAAGGGCCTTCAGCGCCGCCGAAGCTGCAGCAGCGCTGCCGCCCTGCAACTCTTGAACAAAATTGCGTATGCTTAGCACAAGCTCGCGCTCTCCGGCTGTCAGAACCCCGTACTCGCCATCTACCGACCCCACAACGTCTAAAGCAGTTGCAGTTGTTGCCTGCTTGGTGCTTGCCGGGGACAGGACAGCAGAGGTGTTCTTCTCGAGGCGCGCGCGGTTGCGGATGGCGAAGTTGCGGCCGCTACTTTGCGCCTCTGTGCGATAATGTGAGTCTTGCAAAAGGCGCATCGTGTCAGAGGCCCTCTTCTGCATGTATACGAGATCGGCATCCACCGCCTTCACCTGATCACAAAACTTCTGCGTCTGCGATCTCACGATGGAGGCAACCACAGTCTCTGACATGCTGCTTGTTTTGATATCACCAACCAGTGAGGACGAGACGGCAGTGATCGGCGTCATCGCCGCGCCGGTGACACCCGATCCAGGCGATGCAATCATAGCATCGTGACCAGCGCCAGCGCTGCCAGCCGCCAGAAGCGGGAACCAGTTTCCCACCGAGTCAGACTTCGATGCCGGCAGGTTGGATGCACCAGCGAGGCGGCTGGAATTCGGCATTGACTGCACAAAGCCAGTGTCCGTACGAATCGTGATGAAGAGCTCGTAGCTGACAGATTTACTCTGCACACTCTCCGCGACTTTGCCAACCGAGGTTGTCGAGCACAGCGCCGGCCCCGCCATGCGCCAGGACGTCACGCGGTACGCCTTGAAAAGGGTGTGGTGTATCTCGATCACCACCGCGTAGGGTCTGGTGCGGGAGCACAGGGTGATGTACTCCTCGTCCGCGGTGATGCTCATGTCGTACTCCTCCTTGGGTTGATCCCTGTAGGAGAGGTTTAGCTGCTGTTTGAGTACAAACTTCTGCGTGTCCACCTGGTAGGCCCAAAAACATAGCTCGCAGTTGCCATGCGCTGCCGTCACGATGAGCAACTCCTTACCCGACTCCTCCGAGAAGGTATGATGCTGGAAGAAGCACGCAAAAGTCGGCACGGTGTCCTCATGGGGCTCCCAGGCACGGCCTAGCACACTCTTACGAGTCCGAGTAGAGATGAGGTCAAGATGAGTCGATTTGGCTGGCGTGAGCAGCAGCTGGGCGGATTGATGGTAGTCGATCACGGGGTACTTGACGGTGGTCTTTGGGGTGAGGGGTATCTTGCCCTTGACAATGCCCGTGGACTCCTCTACCTCCATCACATTTTGCTGGCCGAGCACGTAAAGCCGCTGAGATTCGCCAGCAGTCGAGGCGTAGCCCTCCTCGTCTAGTCTGGACTCTACTAACGAGACAGAAATGTCCCCGTTGGCCTGAGTCGTGGGACAAATGATGGCCACATCCCTCCCTCCCACGGCGTAGAAGAGGGTCGGGTGACCGCTGATCTTCTCGGTCGATACGAGGTGCGCGACGGCGGCGGCCTTGATGCTCGTATCGTTGTGTTTCCCGTGGCGATTTAACACACGGAGCGTGTTCGTCTGCTTGACATTCATGCACAGGAGACGTCGGTGGCTCGCCAGCAACGGCGTTGTGCCAGGCGTGAAGTTGGCAGATGACGTCTTGCTGAGGATGACATCTGACTTGCAGGGCAAGATGTCCGCATCGCTTGTAATGTGCTCCACGCAGTCCATTGCTGTCAAAGATAATATCCGCAGAAGCGCAAGGGGGAGAAAAGGAGAGGGGGCTGTTGTGTATGTGTGTGTGTGTGTGTGTGTGTGTGCGTATAGTGGTTTCCTCGCCGCTCGCTCACTCTTGCCTGTCTGCTTGCTTTATACCCCCGCCCTCTCACGCCGTCTTTTTTTTTTTCGGGGGGGGTTAGGCAAAGAAGACTTGTTTGCCCTTAGTGATGAATGGTGAGACGGATCGCTCCACTGGTCCCCAGGTACCGTTCCACAGGAGTACGCTCAGCGAAGGTGAACAAGAAAAAGAGAAACAAACTCACAGAACGAGTACACAGACGTTAGACGATCGACTCGCAATAGTTGGGAGGCAAGACCGAGCACACACGGCACACAATCAGAGAGAGAGAGAGAGAGAGAGAGAGAGAGACTCACACACACACACACACACAGACATCAAACACTGGAGCAAAAAAAAATAATTGGAGGGGATGTGTGACTGGTGGTGGTGGTGGTGGTGGTGATTAATAATAATAATACGCGACAAAAAAAAAGGATGGAGCGCAAGGTGTACACTTGAAATGCTCCAGAAACATACAAAACATTTGGCAGGCAAACGTGCATTGGATCACCGCGAAAAAAAAAAGGAAATGTGTAAGCAGGTAAAAGGAGAAGGATGAAGATGTAGTGAGAAATTAAGAGAAAAAGCATCAAGGCAGAAGAAGCAAGCAGGATTGTTATCGTATTGGGTCACCAGCTGAAGCTGAGTAGAGTTGGAAGCGTGTGAACAATGAGTATCGCGATCACGCACACAAGCTTCGTCCCCTCATGGTATCAAAGGAGGTGGAGGACAACGACAGAGGGGAATAGAGGAGACGAGGCACGCAGTCATTCAACTGACACCAACATGCTCTCTTCTTGATGTTTCTTTCTTTTTTTTTTTCGTATTCCTTTTCTCGTTTGTCGCTGTCGAACATGTTCATGATGTACCTACACATGGTGAGCATCCTTTTCACAGCATCATCACCACCACCCTGTGTCACAGGTCACCCTCCCTTCCCCTCCCTCTCCCGCGAGGAGAAACAGCCTTTGGGAGGTAAGCATCTTGGGGAACGCATGAATTCGTTAACAGTGTACAGCCCTGTAGTCAAAAAAAAAAATCAAAACAACCATTTCGCAGGTTGCCACAGGGGAAAATCCTTTACAAGTAGTGCAAGGTCGACTCCCGGCAAACACCGTGAGGGGAGGAAGGGGGCAGGGTGGAGTATGCTGCACCGACGCCGAGGCTTGCACAACATTATGGGCAGTGCGCACGTGTATGACATTGCTTGGTGCCACAACCCATGTGCCAGAGGAGACCTTGACAGCCGACCCACCGCAGCGATTCGTCGCGTTAACGCTCCCCCACCCCACTCCGTATTGCGCTTGTGCCGGGCTTCGTCACCACAACCCCAGCTGTCAGGCCCAGGGGTAAAAAGGGGAGGCAAGACATATCCCCGCGGGGACCAACACACATCCGTGAACCCCTGGATAACCTACGCCCCATGTGTCAGATTTCCCTCCCTCCCCCCTCTACATCCCACTCGACAGTGGAGAGGGGATGCACACGAATACAAAACTTTAAAGCGAGTTCTCGTCTGCGGTAGAGTCACGCACGCACACACACACACACACACACACACACACACACAGAGAGAGAGAGAGGGAGAGAGAGACACACTGACCCTCTCCTTTTTTTAAAAATTCCTCTTCCATGTAATGAATAAAAGCCCTCGACTGGCGCCGTGCAAACTGTTCTGGCGAAGAGAAACAAACCCCAGCGCCATCACGTGTTCATTCAGTGACAAACATAGCTTACACCCGTGTATCCAGAAGAGAGGGAATGAATTACATATATAGATATCCTCTTGGATGGTATTATCGGTCTCTGTTGGCTCCCCACCCTTTGAGCTTGTTAGTTGGTGCTTAATCGTCGGTTGCGTGCGTGCGTGCGTGCGTGCGTGCGTGTTTGGGAGAGAGGGAAGGGGAAGAATAAGGAGAGGTGGTTGCAGAAGTCTCCGGTACGCATCTGACGATACACACGCACAGAGAGAGCGAGCGAGACACAGGCAAAACTTATTTTTTTAAAAAAGAGCAATTTAATGTGTGCTTGTTTCTTCTTTTTGTGTGTTTCCTCTGTGTTGTTGCTGCTGCTGCTGCCGCTGCTGCTATCCCCAACACCTTTAGTAGACAGACGAAACGCGGATGGTGATGAATAATATATACATATATATATATATATATATATATTTATTTAAAAGCGGCACTCACTTCTTCACCTCTGTCTCTCTTGCAGCGATAAAAGAAAAAGGGAGATCTGCGGGAAGACAAGAACTGTTTGCCCCCCTTCCCCTGGCCGCAGAGATGCCGCTAGTCATTCATCAAATTGCCGCCCTTCACGTGCCAAAGTCGACCACCCACCTTGAACTCGGCCACCTCGGCCACAACGCGCTGTACAACAGCCTCCAAGGAACCAGCAGCACCACCAGCGCGCCCGCGCAGTGCGATAGATTCCGGTGGGGAAGTCAAGCCACGTGCCCGTATGACCTCTTCCAGCCGCCTCATCAGCGCTGCCATCTCAAACTGTCGCAGCTCTAGCACCACAGAAAGGATGGCCGGTCGGTAGTAATCCACGAGTGGCTCCCCGACAGACTTGAGAACCCACGTGGCATCGGTAAACTTATCAAGGCACTGTTGTAGCGCCGTGCTCAGCATCGCCTTTGTGGCGTGCGGATATCGTGCCTCCTGTGCCTTGATCACAAGATCCTTTACCCGCTGTTTATTAATGACGCCGTGCTCAGCAAACAGCTCGCGGATGTAATTCCGAATCGGCGCGATATCAGCGTCCCGGAAGCTCGTGTCAGTACCCGAAACGGGAGAGCTATAAGGCGAAGCAGACGCGTTGGCGATGCCTCCGAGATGGCTACTGACCAGGGAACTCACTGGAGAAGCGACGTACTGGCCCGTGTTGGCACCACCATACGGAAGTGATGCAGCTGTGGTCATGCTCATGTTCGACGGCATGCCACGCGGGCGTAGATACAGCTGAGGCGCAGGCCTGCCTGCGTTGATGTACGGGAGGTGTGTCATTACCTGTGCACAGCGTCGAGACCAAGACTCGTGCTGACTAGCCTCCTCCGCTGGGAAAGCCTTTTTGAAAGCATGCAGACATGCCTCTCGCTCTGCAGGATCGGCAGGGACGTACTTGAGCCGCCATCTGCGCTTCGATGGATCAGGCTCCTCACTGTTCAGAGACGCCACTGTTGTGAGAATGTCCTTGATTGAGCGGCGCGCGGCCGATGTTGTGACCAAGACATTCAGGTCTGCACGCGACACGCTCCCATCTGCGCTTTGGTAGAAGCAAGCCAAAATAACCTCGCGCAGCGCCGCCACGGATCCCCGGAACTGGTCACAGTACCGACTTACCCATACACCATGGAGCCACACGGCACACGATTTTAATGCCTCTACCAGTTGCACTTCTGGGACTATGGACATTGTCTTCACCACCTCATTCAAGGTGTGAGGCACCACGACACTCTGAAGTAACGGGAGCGTGACAATATGACAGCGCTGTAAAAGTTGACTAGTTTGCTCAGAAACGGATTTGCGATTTGCAAAGCGGTGAATAATCATCCCTGGGTGTGCCTCGTCGCCGCCGGAGATACCCCCAGACTCCAGAATTTCAGGAGGGAAAAGACTATTTTCTACCTTCGCCGGATCAACGGCTGCGCTCATACTGTCAATACTCCTTTCAAGGGTGGAGGAGCGCAATCGAGAGCGAATGGCCGCACTCTCCACGGAGTCTGAACGGAACAACTGTACCTCTTGCGCAGTGTCGGCTTCCTCATTCAAAATCCGGCTACGCTGACGCCGCAGCTCACGTTGGATGCGATCTGCTGCTGCGAACCCAGGCGTAGCAGATGCGTTGGCCTGACTGCAGAATGTCTCTGGGACACGGACGGCACCGGTAGATGACTCTGGTATATTCAGCGCAGGAGTGAACTGCTGGATTGTCGACACTGGAGTGAGATGGATGCCCTCCGCTGTAATGTAACCGAGCACATAATTGGATCGTGGCAGAAACGGCTGTGACAGTAATGTGTAGTCGTAGGTGTGATGCCGCTGAAGCTCCATTTGGCTCAACATTTCCATTGAGGACTCCTGTGACGGCCGGAACGAGGGGGATCCGAACGTGTCGAGAGAACACTTCATGGTGAGCCGTGAGCTTGGTTGGAGTACCGGCATACCCTTTCCGCGGGCCGAAGGGTTCTCAATTGCATCAGCTACTGGTCCGCTGGTACTGAACAGCCTGACCTCCGTCGCCTCGTACGGCCGCTGCTTACGGCGCAGTGGGTACTGAAAAATGTGTGTTTGGTTCACCAGTGCTGGCGAAACATACACATTAAATGAAGCCAAAACCTCGTCATCCTCCAAACCCGCTATACGGGCACCAAACCTCATAATTATTCTTTTTTTTTTTTGCGGTGCTTTCAACAACAAAAATGGTTTCCGTCTACACGCGGGAATTGGTGAAGAAAACAGAAAACCATTTTCTATTTATTTTGATATGTCCAGTGAATTATTTCGTTATGTTTTTTTTTTTTTTGCAAATGATTGTGAGGAGTGAATCATGATATGAGAATGGAGAAGTACAAGACAGCCGAGGTAATGAAATTTCGGCAAAGAATCCAAGGAGGTGCTGTTCCGTTAGAAAGTGAGTGAAAGGCTCAGTGAGTCGGCCTACGTCATGATTTTCTTTTTTTCTTCCTATGTCCACAGTAGAGGAAACGAGAATGCAAAGCAAACTGGTGAGAGGCATCCAGCCCCTTGCGCAAGACAACAGAGGGAGAGTATCTCTGCAATTTAACGGTTTCTTTTCTCCTCATTTTATTTCACCGGTCTTTTTTCACATATGTTGGCCCTAACGGCATCAAAACCACTCTCTAGTACTGAAAAGCTTATACCACGGAAACATGTTCCCTTAGTGTTGCCGTATGTATACGTAAGCATCATCTCGGAGGCGATAAAAATATATATATGTCAAATACACTTGAAAAAGCTGAGGTAGAGACCTGCGCATTTTGACAGCAAATCTAAACCCTCACACACTTTTGATCTATCCATCTAGCAACTATCACCTCATCAGCCTGACTAGCGTCAGTAAATGGTGCATAAGAGTAAACCACGTGCCACGATGCTTTGAGCTTACGTGCGAAGGGGTCAATGATGACAAACTTGCACACAATACCTGCGAGTTCAGTCTGAAAGTCCCTATTCACTGAGAGTTGACTTTTTATCCAGGCAATTCTTTCTTAACAACAGGTACACAGGGAAAAAAAGAAGCCCAATTAGGATACCGCAAGCGTTTTTTTTTTTTTTGAGAGTATTAATGACTCAATTACTTCTGTACACAATTCCACAACGCACGCGCACCTGAGTCTAGGATCCGTAGTCTTTCCTTCTGTTATTGGTAGACTACAGAAGGTGACCACTTTATTCATGCTTTGCTTGCGCGTAAATTAACCTCACAAAGAAAGAAGCAGCAAAATAACCCACCGATCCACCAACGAGAGCTAAAAACAGCCCGAATGCCAAACAATAAGAGTAGTAGACAAGAAACATAAAAAACCCATGCATGCTTGTCTTGAAGAAATAGAAAAATACAGCATAAACAAAAATGTAAACTGTGCTAGATGCCCCAAAGCCCATGGACATCCATTTCCAGTAATGGTTTTCTGTCGACAAAAGTAAAAAAGTGGCAACAACTGATACGCATGCGGTGACAGCAACATAAAGAAGTAACGTAGCAGCGAGAAAACCATACAAGTAAAGAATGTTGGATGTCCACATGGAATTGAAAACTAGTCTGAACTCTAGGAACACTGTTATGAAAGGAAAGACACCGCTAAACAAAAATAGATAGCGAGGTGCTAGGATTTTCCGTGATGTTCGAGGAACAAGACGTGGTATTTGATTTACATGTGGGATATTTCTTCTGCGCTCCGTTCGACGAAACACGTAACGGCTGCACAACACACCGGCGAGACACAGCGGGTACGCGATGAAGACCCACAAACACACTAGAATAACAATACCTTTAAAGTATGGAAAATGGGACGAGCCATAAATTAGCGTTACAGCACCAGAGGGAAGAAAAGCTGTTGCATAAATAAGAGGCACTAAGAGGAAAGTTATGTGAAATGCTCGAATCCATTTGGAAGCCATAGGCGGTGCGAGGAAACCACAGGCCATAAATTGATACCCAGATACATAACCAGCGATGCAGCTGGTAAAAACGTAGCCGAGGACACTGTAGGTAACTAAATCACGGTTGATAGAAATACGATGGTTGCTCATGACGGAAAGAAAAATGTTTAGTGATGTCAGTAACAGAAGCTGAGCACCGCTACCTAGGATAGCACAGAATATGGTTGTTTGTTGTGGCACTCGAAATACATCCGCGTAGAGGCATCTCCATCCTGATTCATCGATGATGTCTTGGCCGTCAAAACGCAGCTGCGCATCCCTTTCCATTTTCGCGTGTTCGAGCCGTAACGTTCGCGAAAAAATGAGTGTGATGATGGAAATAAGGAACAACACAATCAATCCAGAATTAATGAGAGAAATAAATCGCGTTCGTGGACTGATGTCATGAGATGCGAACAGGGAATCAAGCCGATCAGAGTAGGGCACGTTTGATGCCGTGAAAACTACTGAATACGTCAAGTCGTACGTTGCACTTATTTCAAGCTTTCGAGCAGAGTCCGACTCCAGGGTGACGTTTACAACTCGATGATTGTTGACACCGATGTAAAACGTGCGGTGGGTAAAAATGACGGCATACCCATTCTCAGTTTCCTCACCGAGAGCACCCCAGACCGGAAAATCGTCAATGTTTAGTTCGTAACGGTATTTGCCACGAATCATACTTGTCATGAGAGCGAATTGCTGCTGATCTATTGTGTACCTGCACAAAACCTGATTTTGAGTGCTTCGGTTAAAATGAATATTTGTCGGTAGAACTAAGCTAGGCTCGCCGGAAAGAAGTTCCCCAAGAGTCAGCGACTGCACATTTTTCTGCAATTTACAACCTGCAACATCTTCATAGTCATAGGTTTCATATGGGTTCGCCAATGGGCTTATTTTCCTAGCAAATACTTTGATCTCATCCCCATCAAAATATTTATTATCCGATTCACTGGCAACGCACACGCAGAGTATGGATGCAAACAGTAAGCAAGCCAGAAGTGCTTTTCGAGACATTGCGAGCAAAGCTATGTGAATGGACACATACATACCGACATGCAAACAAAAAGGTACTCAGCGCTAGCGAGAAAGGAGACTTGTGTATTCTACGTGGGGATATGGCTGCGTGTAGGGGGAAAAAAGGGGGATATGAGAAAGGGAATAGTAATGATATTTGTTTCGCGAGCACTTGAGTGAAACAAATGCTTCTGGTACCGTCTAGGTTGCTGTAGCATTTAAAGGTACTTGTGAGTTTGTCGTCATTAGTGTGCGCCTATGATTTGCGAGGGCAGCTAGTGGACTTTTATTTTGCACACCCCGCGGGCTGCAAGAGCCTTTTCCTCGTGGCGCCTTGGGCTTTGCGGCGTGTTTTTTCCGCTTGTTGCTTTGTCCGCCCGGCGTTTGCGGTTATGCCCCGTTGCCCCTGGCCCCGTTTCTATGGGGCCGGTTTGCGGGGGTTTGTGCTTTTTGGGCCCCGGGCCCGTGTGTGTGTGGGGGGGGGGGGTCCCCCTGGCGCCGGGCTTAGGGCGCGCCTTGCCCCCCCCCCCCCCTGGGGGCGCGGGGGCATGGGCGGGCGCCAGGCCGCGGGGCAGCCCCCTAGAATTCAATGAAATGGCCCATGGGAATCGTCACGAACCTGTCCT
>CM007333.1:465516-517084 GCA_000333855.2 Endotrypanum monterogeii
GTGCACACACACACACACGCAAATGGGTACAGGTACGGAGACTCTGATAAGGAGAGATTGATAATTCAGCACACGTGTAAACAGTTGCCGCTACACGTCAGGAATACCCCCCTCCCTCCACACACACTAATATAAATATATAAATATAGATATACAATCAAATTGACCAAAAAGCACGTGAATCAGATAAAAGAAAGCGGGGAATGCAAATATATATATATATCAATATATATCAATATATATCAATATATATATTGATATGAGCCGATGGACGTTTGATTGATTACTCTGGGTGCGAGGAAAGAGGGCGAGTTGATATACTTATATATATACTTATATATATACTTATATATATATAGAGAGAGAGAGAGAGAGATGTGTGTGCGTCTGCGTGGTTCACTGACCAGTCCCCAGGAGCTGAGGTGTAGGGAAATCCTTTATGATTGTGTGTGTTGGTGCGTAGTGGGTAGTGTGGTGGTAGTGGGGGGGTTGAATACAGACACAAGAAATATATCCATATAATGTGTGAGAGGCAGCGGAAGGGAGGGTGGGGGTGCAAAGGTGAGTTCGATATTTGGGAATCGAGGAAGTTCGGCCCCGCAAAACACCAGCAACAGATGGAATTGAATGATGTTGTACCTATATTATATATATATATATATATATATATACATGTAGATCCACAGGTTAGTATGTGGGCTGTTGTGACATGAAGTGATAACTGTGATAACGTTATTTGCCACGAGAGCTGGAGAGTTGTTAATGGGCGGGGTGTGTGTGAGGTGAAGAGGAAACCAGAAAAAACAAGGAGCTTCTGTGTCGCGACGCGGTGCGTCTAGATTCAAGGAGAAGTCGACGTTTTTTTTTTTTCGAACATTATTGATCGCTGTCTGTACTTGTCACGCGAAGTTCTTCTAGATCACCAAATGACACACACACACAAATTTTGAAGAGGTACTACTTCGTACGACGCCGCTTCGGCAGGGCAGCGTCATCCGTCTTCATCTCCTCGCTGCACACCATTACCTGTGCAGTGGTGTGCTGCACCAGCGCGTGAACAAACTCGCTGAGGAGCACCATCCGCTGAGAGCACCTCACTTTCTCCTCCGTGTCTTGTCGAGTCATCACCTCCAGCTCTCGGATTCGAGCATTGCAGCGCTCGAGGCGTGGGACTACCTCTTCCTCCGCCAGGAGTGCCCGCACATCATCTGGCAGCTGTGCGACATCCTGAGCCGACTCTGGAACCCCTCGCTGCACCGGCGCTAAGGTGGGCTGGGTACGACCGACAAGGGTCTTGTACTCGCTAAGGGCGACGAGTTCGCGCATGTGTTGGCGCAAGAGGTGCTCATAGCGGCGTATCCTTAACGCTTCCATCTGCAGACGCATCGGCAGCTCTGCACACCGCAACTGTACATATCGAAGAAGCTCAGCCGCAAACTCTGGTGTGTGACAGGTCGGTAATTTTTCTGGGTCACCTGCTGCACAGTCAGCCATGCATGGAGACACGGGGTCTTCTCCCAGCGAACACCGCGCAGCGCTCCAGTCCTCGGAACTGAGGAGGGAAAAAGAGGTGACCGGGGCTGCCGCAGTGGAGGGACCTGGCGCCGCCGAGGCAGCCGTCGTGCAGAGGCGCTGATGTACTTCGTTTTCTACCTTCGCGAGTATACTTGCGAGGAGGGCTGAATGCATGATGGTATTATGGTTCTCTTTGTGTGTATGTTTGTGGATGTTCTCCCCCCTTGCGCCGCTGCTCTTGTTGCGACTTACCCGTTGAGTCTCCCCTCTCCTCAATGTCCAGGGGCAGTAGTGAAGCACTGCCACATACACACACACACACACACACGCACACACTACAATGTACACGAGAGGGGGTCACCGAGAGAGGAAAACGTTGTACTATTAAACAGTGATTAATAAATATATATAAATATAAATATCAATCGGGTCTTGCGTGAGTGGTTCCGCCAAAACCCTTCTCCACCCGCCTGCCTCCTCTACGTTCAGTGTGTAGACGGCTGGGAGGCATTCGAGTGAAGATATGACAGAAGAAGAAGAAGAGGTTAGAGGGCAAAAAAAAAAAATGAAAACGGAGAGCTGCTCTGGGCACTTACGCTCATGTGTTCCAGCAACAGGTGATGCATGCAGATGACAGTGCGATGTTTACCCTGCCCTGAGAGAACCACATACCGCTCCATGCGGATGTAGGCGAGTTTTCTTTATGTTTTCTTTATGTCCTGTGGATCGTTTCCTTGGGCAGAAAAGAGAGGAGGGAGGGACTCCTCACTCCACTTTGCAGATGATGGGGGCACACCACTCAGTCGGCGACGTGGGTATAAGCCAGGCAGGCAGAGTGTGTGTGTGTGTGTATGTCAGGGAGGGGGACACACAAGCCGTGAGAGAACCCTCTGGGAAGCTGATAGAGAGGCACACATGCCTCAACACACATGCGGGGAGAGAGGTGCTGTCGTCGCCTTCGCAGTTTGTGGTGGTGGCGCCAACGCAGTGGATCACACAGACGCATGTAAAGATGTGTCATGGGACACACATCCCTCCAGAGGGTATCCATAGAGGGGTGGCAGTGAGGGTAGTTGTGAAACAGATCATCTTGACATTTGGTGGTATGTGTGTGTGTGTGTGTGTGTGTGTGTGTCTGCGGGGGTCTTTGTTCCGATGTGTTGATCGGACTGCTCATCAGTAGATCGATGATCGCCCATCATCAGAAATGAAGCACAGTTCTGGGAATCCAGAAAGTGCTCACAATGTATGTATACGCCTAGAGGGGGGGGGGGATGGAGGGAGGGGAGGATGACTGTGTGGGAGGCGTTGAGTGTGCAGATGCCCTGCATTCACGCAGTGCTGAGTCGACAACGATGCGGCTGCGGTACGAGTGACCACCAACATAGTGATATGATCACTGGAGAGGCGCCCGCTCGCGAGGAGAGGGGAGAGAGAGGGGTGTCCCCCCCCCTCCTTCATTTCCCCCCAAAAATGTCTGTTTATTTTTCTGTTGTTGGTGGTTTTCTCTCTCCCTCCTCCGCCTCTTTTCTGCTCGCCACCGCAGCCGCCTCCTCCCTCTTTGTCACTCTCCACCTCTCCTCAGAAAAGCACTACTTGCCTCAATAAATGCCACGAAGCGCTCCGGATACGTGCTGTCTGCTCGACAGAAGGAGTCACCGCCTGTGGCAGTGTGAAGGCGCAGGGGAGGGGGGGGGGAGAAGGAGGTTGCTGTGCACATTGGCTTGTAACGGGATTCGGGGAAGCACATAGGAGAGAGGAATAGAGGAGTAGTGTGAGCTGTACATCAAAAACTGCGTG
The DNA here is from genome assembly GCA_000333855.2 of Endotrypanum monterogeii. Taxonomy (NCBI): domain Eukaryota; phylum Euglenozoa; class Kinetoplastea; order Trypanosomatida; family Trypanosomatidae; genus Endotrypanum; species Endotrypanum monterogeii. The sequence continues at coordinate 468,832 of CM007333.1, forward strand.
GATGACACGTCCAACCCACCGCCGCTGCCGCTGCCGCTGCAGCAGCACCATTTTCAGGAAGTAGGCAGCGACACCTCAGTCAGAGTCCATTTCATCCACTCCATGAACATCCCAACAGACCCACTCCCCTCGGAGGAAAAACAACAACAACACGAGAAACGTGTGGCCAAGGGCAGACCACTCAGCGAGGCGCCGGCGGTTTCGGTACCCGCTTCAGCGAGTTGGGGCTTGCTTGGGTCTTCGCTTCAGCTTTCCCCGGTGCGCGCTTCGATGCGGATGAGGTCGGCAAAGTAGAGGTTCCACCGATATCACTCCTTGTCCCTATCACAGCTGAACCGACACCGGAGACGGCGACGCGAGGAGAAGCTACACTCGGAGAGGCACGGGTTCCCGCTGAGCTGTACTTACTACTCCACTCATTGCCTCGGTAGAGATCAAGATCTTTCACGTACGATTCTTTTTGAAGCAAAGCCAGCGAGTCTCTGTACTCGGGAGTTTGCCCCTGCAGCCTTTGCTGTAGCCGGCGCCGCCGGTCTTGCTGCAGCGCCTGTGCTGTCTGTAGTACTCGCGAGACATCATCCCAGTAGGCCGTCATGTCGCGCTGCAGCCGTGCCTGACTCACCTCTTGAGTGAACCTCAGATTCTGGTAGATGTGCAGGGTGTTGCTACGCGTCCCGAAGCACGCCGACACCTCTGCTCTCCCCTCAATTCTTTCTGCAGTCTCCGCCTCTGCTATGGACACCGTCGCAGGAGCGCTGGAGTGAGTGCTGGCACTGCCGGCAACGCTCCGGCTCGGGAGTAGAGAGTCGGTCGAAGGCGACTCGGTCACTCTCGAGCTATCCAGTGGCACAGTATCCACGGCGTGCCGTTGGATCAGATGATGCACCAAGCGTGCTTCTTCCCCATCCAAGAATGTGTCCTCCTTCACTTTTCTGCTGCGCGATAAAGCCCATGGTTCCCCGACACCACTCAGGACGCAGTCAGGCAGCTCAGCACTACTAGAGGTGATGCTTTCTTCGACGTTTGATGTCCGGGCTGCACGCGCCGTCGCCACGACATTGTGCACACGACTTACAGACCCCCCACCTCTAAAGAGCGCAGTGCCTGATACAGCGGCAGGCGGCTGCTCCAGGTCACTGCTGACGTCTTCCTCACTATTACCGCTGCTGCTGCTGCTGCTGCTGCTCTGGTGGATTACCTCCTCCCCGCTTTCAACCTCGACGTCGTCGAGCCTCTCGAGGAGCGGGCACGCACTGCATACTTGCTGCACGTACGCACGGTGCCGTCCATCAGCATTGCCAACTGCACTGCCTCCTCCACATTGGTCCCAACACGGGTTGTTGGACAGATGGAGACTTTTAAGAGTTCTGCAGGGGAGTTCGTCGCGCAGCAGTGTATCGAGAGATGAGCTCACGCTGTTGTGGCTCACATCAAGGTAAAAGAGGTCGTCCAGTTGCTGAAGCGGCGCGAGGGAGGTTAGCTGGTTATGATGCACCACCAACACTTGGAGTTGGGAGAGTAGCTCGATGCCCGCAAGGTCTGTGAGTGCGTTGTACTGAAGATGCACATGCGTGGCATTCAGGAAGCATTGAATGGGGGAAATGGAGGTCAGTTGTCTCGCCGGTAATTCGACACAGCGTGTCTGCAGCGCAGCATCGGCGATGCCTTCCACACCACCAACGAGTTTCTCTTTCTCCAAAACCTGTGTGATACCGTAGCGAGTGCTTCTGCCGGTGGTGCCCGATGCAAGCGCGGGGAGAAGCCCTGCCGACAACCGCTCCCTTGCCAGCGCGGTGGACCCTGATGTCGACACTTTTTGATCAAAGGGCACGGCATCATATCGAGCAGTCACATCCTCGACCCCCTCACTGGCGAGGTGCTCACCTTGAGGGGCGTCGCTTGACGTGATGGCCGTTTCTTTGTTTCCAACAGTGGATGTTGCCGTGTTGGGCGGGGGGATATCCGCCCCGAACGGCTCATCTCCTGACACGGGCTGCGTCTCCACTAGAAATGCCTCTAAAGCTGCTTCATCGGGGTCGTCGAGGTTGAGGGAGGCGTAGTAGGCCAACTCCTCCGGCGTGAAGTCGGGGAGGGACATACAAAAAAAAAAAAACTGCGCCTTTTTTTTTTTTTTATGCCTCCTGTATTTGTTCAGGGGTGCGTCCGTGGCGCATGTGTGACCGTGAAATGGGGGGTGGGGAATTGAGAAGAGATGATAATTCCGCGTTGGCAATATCCTCGTTTCAAGTAGCGACGTAAAGAAGGGGGAAAAAGAGGTGATGGTAAATATTAATCAGAACTGTCTTTCAGGCCTGGAAGACGCCAGAGGTGTGTCTGTGTCTGTGTGTGGAGGGGAAGGGGTGGTCTCCTCTCCTCTAGGTTTGATTCTTTTAATATATATATATATATATATATATATATATATGTTTATGTGTATATGTTTTGCTCCTTCAGTCATCCTACACGCAGCCTTCTCCCGGATCCCTCTGCACTGCTTGCGTGTGTGTACAGTCGCCTTTGTCTTTTCAAATCTAGTGTTGTCATCTGCTGCATCGCAACATTTTCTGAGTATTCACACACACACACATCATCACATACCCATATATATATATATATATATATATATATGTGTGTGTTCATTCATCAGCGAAATAGAAACGACATCGTTTCCTCATCGGTGCCGTAGTACCGATTGAACGTTAACCGCACGACTAGTGGCTGTAGGTGGGCTGCGAGGGCAGACGGGTGGCGCTCCGCCGCGGCTGAAACCGCTGCGACAAGCGCCTCAACAGCGTTGCGTGTGCTGCTGTGGATGTGCGACGCGGGCAGCCGCGAGGGGTCGAGAGCAACCTCGAGGGTTCGCTGCACCGCAGCGCGCACAACCTCGGCTGCAGGGGATTGCATGCCCCGCTCGCGTACGCTCGACACAACGGGTGGGCGCGCAGGGAACGCTATAAAGCTTAGGTCCAAGAGAAGTGTGTCTAGTTGGTAGCAGAGATCCATGCAGGAGGGCACTTTTGAGGACGAGGTGGTGATGTTGGCTAGCAGCTGCTGCAGGTCGTACACAACGCGAGCGGTGACAGTCTGTGTGAAGTAGAGCAGCTGATCCACGGCGAAGTTCAGCGTGTAGTAAGCACTTCCAAGTCCTCTCGATGCATACTGCAGATGTTGTGATGCACCCCGTCCCGGCAGGCCCATTGCCTGTGCTACCTGTGCATCTTGAGTGTCACGCTGACGGAGCGACCTTTTCTGCTCTCGCAGTGTGATCTGGGCGTAGCACAGAGTGCAGCTGTAACCAAAGATGTAACTCCACACGTCTGCGAATGCTATACCGTATGGAAGTTTTTCATGTGCAATTGGTGGTCTTTCCTTCACTGCATTGTCCTCACGCACGTGGAGCCGCCGGCGTCGCTGCCAGAAGTCTGCCTCGTAGGTGTGCTCCAGTGCACTAGTCAGGGGGTTCACGTAGACACTCAACTCCTGTGGTCTAAGAATGCGCTGAAGGGCGTCGGGTAGGGCAAAGTCGAGTCGGAAGCAAGCGAACATGTCGCGTATATCGGCTGAAGTCGAGGTATCAATGTGCTCCTTGTCCGCTTTCCCGCCCGCCTGCACTGAGGCAGCGGTAACGCTAACGGGCGTTTCTTTTGTCTCCGCAGCAGAGCTGCCTCGCGCGGGAAGCACAGAGAGCCGAACCAGCTCACTGAAGCGCTTGCCCCGCAGTGCATCCGAGAAGATGGCAGACACCACAGGTGCGGCAGTGCCAAGGCGTTGAAACGACGCCACGCCGCCGTCTTGGGCGTGTCGCACCCACCATCGCGGTTCTCGGTGCAGTCGCTCTAGAAAGCCGTGGATGAGCCTCTCCTGGTCGCGGCAAAGGGCGACGTCGACGACCAGCTTCAGAGCATGCATAAAGGTGCACTGCACGGTGGCGGTAGGAAAACCGACGAGCTCTGCCCTGGACAGTCCAGGGAGTGGTGGGGAGGAGTGGTGCGATAGTGTTTCTACCGGAGTAGACGAAGATAAGTTGCCGCCCACTCCGCCCAGCACCGCCGGCAGCGACGGTTTAAACAAATCCCGTAAGCGACGCTCCTGAAGCCGCTGCACGGTCACACCAATGGGAATGAGAAGAGCTGTTGTGATCCAGCGTGCGCAGGGAATGGTGACGTTGATCCACGGCTGATGGGAGCGCCGTTTTCCATGCTCCTGATTGTCATGGCCTGATGTCGTGGTGCCAGCATTGACTTCGACAGTTTCGTAGTGAGCCGCCTCTTCTGCGAGGGCATTAGTGAACTGCACGTCGGGGGTCGTGGAGGACTCATTGATGGACAGCGTCCATAGTGATATGCCGCGCCGACGCAGCACTCCGCTGCCTCCGTCGTCGTCATCGTCGTCGTCGTCGGCGGCGGCAGCGGCAGCTACCCTCTGCTGCTGCTGCTGAGGAGGAGGAGGTGCACGTGATGACGGAGTGAAGGCATCCTGCTCATTCATGGTACTCGATGCACCACGGCCGTGCCGCTGATGCCGCCACTGTTTCTGCCCTGACAGCGCCTCCGCCAGCATCGCCGAAAACCCGAGCGGAATAGTTGTGGGGAAGTAGATGTAATGCGATGCACCGGCGTTGCCGCTGCTATTGCTGCCCCCCGCCTCGACCTGGACGACACGGCGGCGGACGTCTTGGTTCTGTTGAGCGTAAGCCACAACAGTAGTGACGCCGCCAGAATCTGTCTGGTCATCAGACGCGAACATGATGTCATGAAGAATTTCCTTCACGCTCATCGTATGCCAGTGTCGCAGAGATGCTTTTTCGTTGGACGGCTTTGAGCGTTCCGCCAGCGCTGTGCTGCGGTTTCCATCGGCCAATGCAACACGGGGACGTCGCGGGTGCGTGGGGGTGCGGGACAGGGCAACTTGCCGGCGCCTACGCAAAAAGCCGGCGAGGCTACGCAACACAAACACGCGGGCCGACGTAAGCGCTGCCCTGGCGACATGCAGCTCAGAGGTGTCTCCCCTACGACAGTTGCGGCTACCGGTGCAGGCTTGTGCAGGCGCAGACACCCACGGTGCCCCGCCAGAGTCATCGCTTGGACCGGTGCTCGATGGAGGCAGTTGTTTCATGGATTGTGCTACACCCGCTGCCTTCTCCCCAGAGCCAGCGGTCACTGGAATGTCAATGGCGTTGTGGTACCCAACGCAGTTGAGCAGCAGAGAGAGGATGTCTGTTGGACATCGGCGGCTGACGTCTCCGATGCGCACATGGGAAAAAGAAGAGCGAAACAGTCGCGGCAACTGGCGGCGCCACACCAAAGGATCGATACCACGCACAAACCCGAAGATGGCAGCGGTGCAGAGCAACACGTACGGCCATGCCGTGTAGAGCAAAAGCATGACATAGAATCGGTAGAGATCCATCGTTGACGTGTCCTGCAACGCGCTGGCCTTGATGATAAGTGTATCGAGAAGCCGAGCGGCTAATGATGCGTAGGAGCACGTCCGTGACGTTGAACTTGAGTTATCCAAGCCAACAAGCCCATCAAAGCAACCGCTTTCTTCTATCAATACCTTACAGCGCTCCAATGGAAGGATGTTTTCGCTAACGGCCGCCACGAGGTCAGTCAGTGAGCACGATGGCGGCAGCAGCGTGGACGCGATGCCAGAGGTTGAGCCCTGGTGCAAACCTGCGTCGAAAGGGCTTTGCATTTCCGCCCACAGCGTCGGCGCCTCTTCTTCCTTGACCAGGTCGCCTCGAGCGACGAGGGACGCACGAGCAGCCCTCTGTAGTGGCACATTTTTTGCAACAGGGAGAGTCCATCGCTCATCGTTTGCGTGCGAAGCCGCGACAAGGCCCTCACACAATACGAGCAAGTACTCCTGCACCTGAAGAACCCATCGATTGAAGTCGACGCTCAATTGCCGCAGCACCGAGCAAAACCGCTGCAGGGACCGAGCGGCGGCTTCCTCCAAGGCCACGGAAGCTTCTTGTATACCTCCGCCGTCCTCTGTGTTGTTGCCGCCGAAGGTGTCATGCGCCTCAGGCGGCATGGCTGAGACGTGTGAGTGGAATGCTATTTCGCATCGTCGCACCCAGGTGTCAACTGTGGCCACGACAGTCGCCATATCCAGTAGCTGCTCCAGAGCTCCTAGGAGCGTCGGCGACCACATCTTGGCACCTGCTTCGGCTAGCACCGAGTCCCGCATCTTCCACTTGCCACCAACAGCACCGGTGCTAGGATCAAAGTATGTGCTGTCAAGTGAACCATCGCCTGTACCCAGGCACATCTCGCAGCTCGCTGTGGGGTGCTGGCGGAGGGCAGAAAGCACGTCAAAAAGAAGTGCGCGCTGGCGTGCCAGGCGGTATACTTCTCTACGGACAGCTGCGCTAGGAGAGCTTAACGGTGGCACCGATGATGATGTTCGATTGGACCCACCCTGCGTTGTGATAGTGATGAATGAACGTGCTTTCCCTCGAGACACAGAGGCCGTGTCTGTGGCGTGTAGCGGGGAAAACAAGAAGGCCGACCCCGTCCACCCCGGCGACGCGGCACTCGAGTCATCGGCGGTGGAGGGCGGAGCAGGAAGGCACCACCCCACCGTAGGAGCACAGGGCAGACACGTTTTGTGGAGACGCTTCGCTAGCCGGTGGCCTGCCAACCCCCGCACGACTGCACCTTCGCGCAAGGGTGCGGTGGCGTCTGCTTGGAGCGGAGGGGCAGTCTTCGACTTTTGTGGAAGAGGAGTGGAATGTTTCCGGGAAAGGGCGGGTGGCGAGACGTCTGGCGGCGGTGTGCCATCCTCGTCTATTGTCCTAGGAATGGATATAATGACATTGGTGAGCAATGAATCACGTGGGGACTGAGAGCGTTGAAGTAGCGGCCGTATGGCGCTTCCCTGCATAGGGCTTGGGAGGCTCGTACGGGCAGCGGTTGTGCTGCTTCCGATGCGCACCGTTGTGCCAGAAGAGGATGGCATGAGGCGGCGACTCGCCGAATCGGGCTCAGAAAGCGAGGACGAGCGGGACGACGCGGCGACTGACGACGACGACGAGTCCTGACAGGCCACGAAGTACTCGTCGAGGCTGGCATCCATCACTTCTTCTGCTTTTGCCGTTTGTTGGGCAACGACGGTTGTGCCCATCGTGGTGCTGAGCGACAGGTGAAGCGCTGAGGAGGATAATGAAGACGTCATATTCGCCTCGTCTCTGGGGATCCTCTCCCTGGAGGTGATAGTGGTGGTGGTGGTGGGCTATATTCGTCCTTTCCCATCTACGTGGCTTCCCCACCCGCACTCGCACCGTTTACCTCCCCTTCCCCTATCTATGTATTTTTGTTTTACCTCTTCAGGAGCACTCTATGAATATAGTGTAAGTACGGTCCAACGGTTGCGACGTCATATGAGGAGTGCCGCCAGAAGTATGTGTGAACAATTTGTCCGACGAAATGCGCCGCCGGATGTAGAGAACAAGTAATCGCCCCCTCCTCTTTTTTTTTTTTTTCAATGTACTTCTATCCCCCTTCTCTCTTTCTCTCTCTCTCTGTGCGTGTGTATGAAGTCAAAACGGTTGTACTCATCGATTTTTCGGCGGTCATGTGTCGCGGAGCGGGGTAGGCGTCGTGGCGAGTCCGCTGTTGCGTCGATTCCTCTTCACAGCGCACGGAGACAGCCTCGGCAAGAGAAAAAAAAAAACGAAGCGCCTTCTCACTAACGCTGATGCTATTTGGGGTAAGGGAAGTAGAACAAAGATAGGGGAGCAGTGAAGGACACGTGAGGATGAACAAAAGATTCAAAAAGAGTGATGCAGGGGGCCTCCCTTGACATGCTCAAGCTCCAAAGAGAGGTCAGAGCCCCGTGGAGAGTGGGGTGGGGATGGGGTCCACCCTGATCTACCCACTCGCACCCGCGTAAGTGTATGTATATAAAAGAAGCCCAGACAGCAACGGCTGAGCATAAAACATGCCAAAAGCAACATATATATATATATATATATATTTCTGCACACGATGTGAGATAGAGAAGATCAGGAAAATCCCGCAAACGGGGTTAGGCGATGACAACCTCCGTTTCGGGAACACCTGTTGAAACTCAAGGGGACCTGCGCGTCGTGGATGAGCGCGTCACATATTTCACCCTTTATATGCTGAACTCTTCGTGCTGGTCTAGTGAAAAAAAAAAAAAAAGTAATGAGAAGATGTCGGTCAACACGTGTGCATGGGGGCCACGTGGTAAATCCTTACTCCGAAAAGATAAAATCTCTCTCTCTCTCTCTCTGTGGGTGTGTGAAGGGCGCGAGGACATCACGCGCCGCTCTGCTATCGAGCCGACTCATTGTAGGACTGCATCGCGCTGAGACAGGCGTTTGTGCAACACTGCTACGAGCCAGTCGGAGGTAAAGTACCTCACTGTGACTCCGAGAGACAGCGTACGGAGCCGGCTTCATCGATGCAGCCCCTCCCTTTCCCCCCTTTCCGCACGACGGTCAAGTTCCACTGTATGGTGCCACATTTAGCGGTTCCACTGAAGTCGGGTAGGGGAGGGATGGGGGTGTTGGGGGTTACCCTTGCCCTGAAAAAAAAAAAAACGATCTGCAAAAGAGAGGACAGGAGCGGCGGCGGCGACTGGCACAATAAGTGAACAATAACGAATTTTTGCAATATCGAGAGCTTCAGCACAAACAAAAAAAACAACAAAAAGGAAGTGATAGGGAGGTGGGACGAGGAGGGGCGGGTGTGTAGTCTTGTCAGAACCTTTCGAGCCCCGAGGGATTTTTTTTAAAAAAAAATATACATGGGGGAGAGGTAACAGGCAGAAGGCTGGGTCACCTCGATGATCAAAGGAAACGAGTTGTCCCTTCCCTGCATCACCGAACACATCTCCCTCCTTCCCTCCCAACTTCTTCCCTTTCCTTTCATTGAACCCCTCCCTCGAAGGGGGGAAAGTTTCTGGTGTGTATGTGTATAGATGTCTGGTGGAGGCTACAACGAAGAGGGGTAGAACAGCAATGGATGTGTACACGCCGATGTGTGCATGTCTACGACGCATTTAGAGTCGAAGGAGACGGGGGTGGGGTAGGTAGAGAGGGAGGGGAGGAGGGTGGCAAGCTCCAAAAGTCTCTGATGACCATCTGTCGCACACAAACACAAGAAAGGAACAACATAAAAAAAAAAAGAGAACTCAAGATGGATTGCGGAAACATGAAACAATATATTCCAGCAGAGAGAAATACCCACCTTGCACGATCTACAAACTGTAATACAAAAAAAAAAAAGGAGGGAAGGAAAGGGCGGGCGGGTAAGGAAGCTGAGGGGGGAGGGGGGGGGAGGGGGAAGGCGCGCATGACTCCTCCCTCTTTTCTTTTCGCCATCATGAATACCCCCTTATCCTCTCCTTACGCACACCCCATCGCACTTGACCTACCTACAAGACAGAGACACTACCACCGACGAAGGTGTCAAAGGTGAAAGTGACCTGCCCGGTGCGCTCACGGTCATAAAAGGAAAAAACATTTCGAGCCTTCGATATAAAAATAGAAAGTTCGACGTAATCATCGAAGCCGAGGGTACCGCGACGTTGGCGGTCAAATTTGCGCATCATCGCTTGGAATGTTTGCTCTGAAAGATGCATGCCGTTTTCTGTGAGGGCAGAGCGCACCTCGTTGCTGTCAAGTCGACCATTGCGGCTGACGTCACGTTTGCTGAAGCCGTTCTTCATGCTCAGAATAAATTGATGGAGGGCCTGGAACTCGCTAAAGTCGATTGCCCCATTGTTGTCCTTGTCGAACATGAAGAAAAGTTTTTCTGTCGTGGCTGCGCTAAACGGGACCCCAGCAGATGCCAGAGCCGAGTTCAGCTCTTGCAGGTTGATGGTCCCACTGCCGTCTGTGTCGACCGCACGGAACCACTGCACCAACTCGGGGTTGTTCATAGGCGCACCCGAGGGGGAATATACACCAGTGCCGAAGGACGTCGGTGGCTGTGTGCGACCGTAGGCACTTTGAGCGTCGTAAGGTAGTGGAGGCGATACGGGCGGCACCCCATAGCCACTGTTCGTGTTATATGGATACGACATAGCCGTGCAGACGCGGTAATATACAGGGCGGAATCTACGCGGAAGTTCTTCAGATGCTCACAGGTGATATGAAATTTAAAAGGCAGGACAGGGAAACATAGAAGAAGTAAGCGTGAGATACGAATCGAGCAGGGCAGCGCGCGCGCAAGCCCACATCTAGTACTACTAATAATAATAATAATAATAATATATACATACGTACGTACATGCATATATCCTAATGATACATTGGCGTCCATCGCCTCCCCCCCCCCTTCCCCCCTCCCTGCGGGTTGTAATGTTTACTCGTATCCTCTGCAAGGATTGCCTCGAGTGATAGGAGAGAGGGCAGGGAGGGGGAAGGGGGGGGGGAGGAGATGGGATAAGATGGGATGGGATGGATCCTGCAAATGAGGTCCAGCTAGCATACATACAACGCCATCATGGCGATTCCGGTGCCACCCGCTTTTCATGTTGATAGTCCGCATTGAATGATTCATTGCATACACAGCCTCGTCCCCCCTTCCCCCCCCCCCCCACCACACACTACAGCTTCATGAGGAGTTCGCGTAGCTGCTTGGATAGGCAGACATACAGAGACAGTTCGTGCGTGTGCGGAATGCGGCCTCCACAATTTTTCCAACATCACCGGAGGTGGGATAAATCCTCAAAAAGGTCGTCATCGTCACTGCTGACACGCACAAGGCTGGGGCCCACCTCTTGCTCTGACACATCTGTGTCATGCACACGGAAATCTGCATCAATATCGACGCATTGCTCAATAGCGAACAACAGCTTCTGCGCCATCACCGAGGCAGAGGTATAAAACGGAAGGCGCAGCCAATAAAAGCAGGTTGAGGCATGCGGCAGCCGCGTATCGTCACAGAGAGAAGGATCGACAGCACCGTCCTCGGGCGCGGCGTCGTCACCTCTTGAGGTTTGCCTTGGTATGCTCGGGGGCGAACGCGTCGCAGCTAGTAGGGGCGACGGTGCCCGATCGCCGCGGTCCAGAGAGGGTAGTAGTTGGCCTGGCTGCAGAGCCGGCGGCGGTGCCATGCGCGTGACGGGGAGCGTGGGGGGAGGCGTGAAGTCGAGCTGCGGTGGTGAGGGCGGCAGCGTGATGCTTCCAACGTTGCTGCTGGTGCGACTCTGCGTGAGTGTGCTGTGGCGCACGAACGATGCGCCACCCCGATGTTCGTTGCCTGGTGGTGGCTGCGGTGTCATCGTTGCCATCGCCGTCCCTGCCGAGGCGGGGAGCGATGGCGCTGCTCGATGTGGGGTAATCGGTGGCATGGGTGCTCCTCGTGGCCCATCGTCCGGCATGATTTTGAGATGCATCCCAGGCGGCAAACGTTCTCGCCCGGTCACAAACCGCATAAAAAGGGCACGCTGGTGGCGCGTGAAGCCTCGGAGGACGCGACGGAGAAATCCGATCCGGACATCGTTGGGGGAGAGTCCCTCATACCGAGCCGCGTCCAGGAGCGCATCTGGGTCGTAGTCGCACTGTCCACAGACAAGTTCCTCCAGCTCGTACCACTTGAGCCCTGACACACTAAATAAAGGCACCACCTCGTGAAAACCTTGCTGAAGTGCACGACGCTGAGCTGCCCCCATGCCGTACAGTTTATGCTCCCGTGCAACGTGACCGTAGATGTGGGCGTTGGCGGCAGTCACCGGAATGTGTCCTCCGCCGGGCACGAGCTCCTCGACTACGCCTGCGTCACTCAAAAGAGTGAATCCACCAGGACACAGTTCAGCGAGTTGCTCATTGAGGATGGCGTCATCGCGGTCACCGCCGCTACCGAGAGCCCCACTTGATGTAGCCACACCAACCAGCTGCTCCACGTAGTTCAGCGCGTTCAACGTAGCCAAGTCGACACGGGCCATGTCCGTGTCGTCTGCTGCCTCCCCGACCAGGTACTTCCAGAGCGCGCTGGGTAGGTACAGCGACAGCGGCTCCCCACCACGTAGACACCCACCCATCAGCCGCCCTAGAAAGCGGTACATGTGCAGCTCCAGCGGTGGGGTGCAGATCGGGTTGATCACATAGCTGTCGCGCACCTCCCCCAGCTCGCCGGTCATGTTGGCGCTAGGTAGGAAGAGGGAGATTGAACCGCTCATCAGCTCTGCACACATCTGGGTGAGGCACTCGCGGTACGGGCCACCGACGTCATCAGCGCCTTCGCCGTAGAAGGAGACGGTCCACAACTTCTTGTTTGTGATGAAGAAGGAGGGGGCCTTGCTTGCCAGTAGTTGGTAGACCTGCCCGAAAAGACTGTCGCGAAGTCGGCGTGTAGCGGAGGCTGTAGTGTCCTGCACCACCGTTAGTGCTTTTCGGCGGTTCACGCTTAAGCGGACAGCGTCGCCCGAGCCGTTGGAGGAGTCCAGTGTTCCCTGCAGCGCTCGCAGCGACGCCCAGGGCGGCGCGTACCGCTGGCAGGCGTGCAGCGTCTTCTGCAACCTGGTGAAGGACCAACAGCTGCCTAGAGGCACATTCTCGACGGTCACTGGAAGTGCAGTAGGGTGGGCAAACGGGTAGAGGAGGGTGACCAGGTGCCCAAAGAAAAGCAGCGCCATCAAATGCGGTTGCAGTGAGACCGCGTCGAGGCCGCTGGCAGCGCAGAGGTCGCGTCGCTGCTGCTGCTGTTGGCTCGGCGAAATGGCGCTGCTCGGTGTGATGGAGTTGTTCCCGTCTACATTACGACCATGCGAGAGGAATGGAGCTTGATCACCACTGTTTGGCGCCGCGCTATGAGCACCGTAGAGAGAGGGCATAGTGTAGCTGCGCAGACTGTTCGGATGCAGCTCCTGCACCTTACTTGCGTAGAAGAGTAACTTTTGCAGTGCGGCAGCGTCTACCGGTGTCGAGAGCCTCTCCTCCTGTCTGGGTTGTCTGCTGACCTTTCCTTTTTTAGTGGGCTGGTGCGAAAGAGAGTGGAGGGGAGCCTCGGTGTCTGTGTCAGCGATCATCTCCACCAACGCGTTGTGAACCGCACTGACACCACCGAGGGAGCGGAAGCCACCCCCTTCTGTTGGCGGGAACAGAAGCTCCTCTTCGTTCCACAGACATACGACAGAAGACTTGGGTTCTAGCAGAATGGTCGGCACCAGTCCCTGTGACTCACGGATGGAGACATCACTGAAAAGCGCCGTTGTTGCAGTCACCTGGGTCGAGGGTGGTGATGCCGCGGTGGCCGCCCACGGCGTCACGGAAGATGCCACCGTTGTACTCTCGAAGTACTCGGCAGTGGTGCGCATGTTGCCCCGCCCAGCGATGACGCTGCCGCCCCGACCAGCGCCCACAGCGACACTGCTCCCATGCGCTGCCTTGAGGAACTCGCCGTTGATGCTGAAGCTCACCGTGCCAGCTTCACAGTCAAGCAAGCACCCGACGACATCACCGCACTTCCAAGCACGGCGGGAAAGGCTTACTTGGTGTTCATTGTGACGTGCAATCATGCGACCGGCATCCAAGGCCCACGAGGCTCCATCGCTCCCTAGTTGTGCGGGGGCCGACGAAATTGGGGTGGCGATAGCCGCACCTCCATTGTTTGCTGTTCCGCCGGTTGGGTCGCCGGCGCCGATGCGTCCCGCCTGACCTGCACCTCCCCTGCCGCCGCTGCCGCGCTCTTCAAGCTGTTTGGCGGCGTACCAGCCGACGCTGAAATTGGGCTCTGTCGGCACAACCACCTCAAAGTACCATCGGCCCGATGTGACAGTCACCGTGCCGAACAGAAGGCTCGCAGTGTCGTCCGTCTTGCACTCGCGCGCAGTGACGAGCTTCACGTTTGTGTCGGGGCACAGGAGAACAACGTCCAATGGGCCTTGACGACCTTGGGTGAAGCGCGTCAGATGCTGAATCACGCGAGGTATGACGGGGTGGGAAAGGGGAAGATGAGCAGGCCGCACAGCGGGGGCCGTGAATGTTGCCGTGGCACAAACAAACGGGGCGCTTACTTCGTCAGCGAGAACCACCTTCCACACGCGGCTCGTTTCCTCGCTGAGATAGATCGACAGGTCCACTGGGAGACACCCCGGCGGCGGCGGCGTAGTGGCAAAGCCGGTGGCGCCGAAGTTCACCTCACAGCAGGCCTCCCCTGTGCAGGTCACAACCGGAAAGACGGCAACGCGCGCGGCTCGCTGCTCATCCGAGAGAAAAGTATCGTTGAACTCCGAGACGAGGCGGCCATTGTGCAGACAGCAGAACTTGTTCTGGCGCAGGTCTACCAGAAAGCCAATGACGTCGTCCATCTTCCACCGCGTACGGGGGCTTGACTCCACCGCGTAGCCGCGGCACCATCGCAAAGCGTGACCTCCGTCGAAACCCCAGGACTCACCATCGCTGCCCAGGAACCCATCGCGCCCGTCTGCATGTGAGTTGCTGCCAGATACACTGCCGCTGCTACCATGTGTTGGCACGCATCGCTCTGTTGCAACCCCGACGAGAATATTTGAGGTCATTTTGCTGCATCCGCCCAGCGTGGCGGATGTATGTTCGGAGCGGCTAATGTTGGCCACGTACACTTCCCAGTAGAACACACCTGTCGTAATGCCCACGCTGCTGCGCACAGTCGTCACACCACGGCCTGCGCCATCGCGTGATGCGAGCGGGTTCAGCTCCTCGATATTTCCTCTGTCTACCCCAGCAGATCGCACCACCCAGAGCCCGTTGCCCTTGCGGGAGACGCCGCTTGGATATGGTCGGCGAAGAGATTTTTGCGTTCGCTGCGGTGGCTGCGGCTGCCTGTCGTGGCGCTCCGCGAAGGAGGAGGTCGACGAAGGTCGTACATCCATTGTTTCGGCTGATACAGGCTGCATGGCGACCAGCTCCACCACACGTGATGGCGCTGGCAGCCCTTCACTGCTGCTCGCAACCGCATTACTAGAACAACTCACGTCGAGAGGATCCTCATCATCGCCGTTGCTGTTGCTCCTCGGCACCACTCTTGAGCTTCGCCTTACACCACGCGTTCCCGTAGACAACTTTGCGATCGCTGTGGAGGTATGGTGCGAGTCTTTCTGCGGCGTCTCCGTGCTCTGAGGCTTCTGGCGCGTTTGGTTCGAAGAAGAAGGCGCCAGAAAGAGGGCGCGGAATGTGGTGTTGCTTTGTGTGGTCGCGATTGCTGCCTCCCTCGTGGCGTCCTCTCGTCTTTCGCCCGGTGGTGAGGCACTCAACGGACCCGTGCTTGCGCTGACCCCACTAGAAGAGGTTTTTTGCTTCTTCTTCCCCGGGTCTGTCAGTTCCAGCGGCCGGTAGACCGTGGCCCGTTGCCACAGTCCCCACAGACGGCGCCAACGACCCCGAAGCTGTTCCATGTAGCTTCGACCAGCCCAGGCGCAGTCAACGTGCACGGCGCTCACGAGCAACCCGAGCAGACTCTGAACATATGGGCTGTAGGTGCCGGTCGCTGAAGAGACAAGAGAGCCGAGATCTGAGTCGCTGTTTGCATGTTGTATGATGCTACAAAGCGGGATGTTAAGGTGCGACATCGCCATGGAGAGGGGTACCTGGTCATGCGGCTGCACATGGGGCATGTCTCGCCAGAGGCGCAACATAACGGTGAGGATGTCTACAAAGTGCACACAGTCGTCCTCGCTTGAGCGGGCACTGCTTTGTAGAATGAGAGAGGTCACCACACGAGCGTCGAGCAGGCACGCGGCTGCACGCTCGGCTATGGAGGAGTCTGTGTGCTCGCTGCCCTTGCTGTGGTGCTTGTCGTGGTCTCTCGTTCTGGCAGCGGCCGGTGGAGCCAGACGCTGGAGGGCAGCGCAGAGGGCTTTCACCATCGCGTGCATAATGACAGGCTTCAGAGTTTTGGTGGTGACAGTGACCATGGAAGGGTAGGGTGTGTTGCTTGGGCTGAACGCCTTCCCGTCAGCCCCCAGACGATGTGCTGTCGACGTAGGAACAGTGCGCAGGTACCCCCAAGGGGTCTCCGTCGCCGTCAAGTTGCATACAGGCCACCCGCCCTGCCCGTCGGGGTACTTGGCAATGACGTTCTTCAACTCTACGTCTTTGTATACCGTGGCCTGCTCCATATTGCGGTACTTGGCGTCAAAGCTCAGAGCGCCATTGCCGCCGTTGGTGAAGGCGAGGGGAAGTATTACGGGCTGTGTAAGCGGCGCAGAGGCGGTTGTAGTGCCCGACGACGACGATGGCGGCGGCACCTCAATCACGAAAATCTCGCCATCGTCGCTTCGCAGTTGTCGCAGCGCGTGAGCAGTGTCGGCTACCAGCTCGCACAGGGGCGAAGTCGGGCACAGTTTATTTGTGGCTCCGGCTACGTTTGACGACTTGCGTGCCTTTACCTCTTCTGACACTGACCCCACTGCCAGCAAGGTGACCAGACGCTGCACTACAGTGTGTATGAGGCGCTCGTGTGCACAGGGAAGGCAGCCGTTGTCGTGGAACTGAAACAACCGGAGCAGCTGATACGGCACTTTTTGAGCAGGGTCGAGGATTTGGCGAGGGTCGAAGTCCGCAGTGCTTCGTGCAGAGGCAGGGGCGGTGGTCGTGGCCGCGGAGGTGTCAGGGGGACAATGCAGGGCGTAGGCGAGGCTTGTTCCCACCTCCAGCGCCGTGACTGTCGTAAAACGTGCCGCCAGTGTCAAGAGCGTCCACAGTACATCTCCGCCAAATCGCTCATAGTAGAAAGGGGAGAGGGAATCCACGAAGGCAGCCATGGCTGCACGGGGCACGTACGTGCTGCTTGGCAGTGGCGCCGCAACACCGTCGTGCATGTTTCCCGTGTTCAGCTCAATCGACGGATAGAAGCCCAGGGGCAGCGGCTCTGTTGCCCACCGCACCGCACCCGTGAGAACCCCGTAGAACTGCTTTTCGCTATCCACCGACCGGACGACAGTGCCGGTGCCCTCGTTGAGATCCAAGTAGCAGACATTTTCTTGCAGGCCTATCGACTGCAGCGCATGGTCACGGGCTACGAGTTCGGCGACAACGCGGAGGGACGTTCGCAAGACACAGGTGCTCCATAAGCGCAGCCCGCCAACCAGGGCCATCGGACCGTCCACCTCGCGAGGCGACGGCACAGATGACACCACAGCGGCGGCTGCACGCCCCAGGACGGCCTTAACGATGGCACCTTCTTGACGCAGCAGCGCCTCGACGTGTTGGCCGATGCCGGTTGTACCGCCCCACTCCACAGATGTCATCTCGCCGTTACGAGAAAGGGCCAGACTTTGGGCATTGCAGATCACAGAGACATGCATACAGTGATACCAGTCCTCGCGGCGCAGCGCACGTCGCGCGCAGCACTGCAGAGTCGGTTTGCTGACGGGTGCACCACCCGAGGAGGACGGGGGCAGATTCACAGACACGTGGATGCTGTTTTCTTGAACAATCAGCTGGAGAAAAGGAAAGAGGTCCGCCCCGCTGTTGCTGCCCGGCGATGTGTACAGAGTCAAAAGCGGAAAACACACAGCTGTGGTGCCGACGGAGGCATTGTCCAGGGGCTGCTGCTTTGGCCACGAGCATGGCACACTTAGTACATCACCCAAGGCGGGGTACATATCACCGTCGCTGAGCATCACTGCCAGCTCGATTGCGAAGCCGTCTTCCCAGACAGGGAAGTGCACGCCGGCACGTGCTGGGGTGACCTCAACAGCAGCCGGTGTGTACGGCTGTTCCGCAGCACCACTGTGCGGAGGCCACAGGGGAAAAGCGAGAAACATGGGCCTGCTTCCATTCGTTATTTCAGTGCGGGGTGTAACCCTCGCACTTGTGCTGGGAAGACCGAAGCCGCCGCCGAGAATGCTTGTCACCGACACGGATGCCGCCCGAGACGGATGCTGCGCGGCGCCGCCAAAGATTCCCAGGCTGCGCGCGAGGCGCGAGAGGCCGTACTCGTTGGTGTCCCGCAGAAAGCCACCCGAGGATGCCGAGGAACCACCTGTTTGATGGTAGGCAGAGAGGAGGGTGGCCGGGTACCCTACCGCGGGCCCTGGAGTCACACTGCGGCAACTTTCTAGTAGCACCTCGTTCATGCCCGGCAGCGGGTGGTGGTTGCCGGACGCTGGCGAGCCAAAAGGCGATCGAAACCCGGTGCTTGCTGGAATGACCTCTGTAGAAGAAACGGCAGCCAGGGCAGCGGCGACCTCCCTCGCCGCTGCCCGGATGGTTGTACTTCCGCCGGTTACGCTGTTCACCACACCAGCAGGGGTGCTTGTGTCGCTTGCATCGTCGGTGGCGTAGATGCGGTCAGATGCCGTTTCGGCAGCCCGCACTGCCACCAATGCCCCGAACTCTCTAAGTGCTTTGAGCGGGAACGGCAGCCGCACCATTCCCTGAAGTGCGTGTTGGCGCACGGGTTTTATCGCGCCGCACTCGATGAGCTGTCGCCCGAGGTCTGGCCGCGCACGCGCCACCCCGGCGGTGAGGTGCAGTAGATTAATAAAGTAGATGAGTTCAAACCCTGTGAAGGAGGACCCCATGTCCAACTTCTCACTCAACAGTGGCATACAAAAGCGAAGCGGTGGGGCGATGAAGTCTTCAACAAGACTCGCGTACGACGGCACCACCACAGCGGCCTCCCAACCCGGCAGGAAAAGTTGGTTAGACGACAGGTGTATCTCCTCCCTACACCCATTCCAGCCCATCACATCGGTCGGCACGACAACCACTCCACGTACTTTTTCGCAGTCGGCGGCGGCCATTTCGGATACGAAATGACTGGATCCACGAATCGGTCGGCCCAGATGCATCGAGGACGACGTGCCTGCGGTGGAGGATGCGCGGCCGGGTGCCGCCGCCGCCGCCGAGACCGTCTCTCCGTCCACCACGCACGCAGTGGTGGCCTGATATCCGCTGCGTTCATTCAAAAAAGTGACGGACGCTCCTGGCGACGTCGGGGGAACCAGCAATTGGCCGCCCAGTACCGCCGACCATACATAAAGCTGGACTACGTGCAACTCGCGACCAGGGGGTGAGGTGCCAATGGAGGGATCACTACTACTCTTGCTTCCTGCACCGGCGTGTGTGCCGGTAATCTCAGGTTTGGGTGCTGGCGCGGCAACCTTTCCCCCGCTGCTGCGACTGCGCAGCACCGACGCCACGTAAGCGTGAACAGCGCACTGGTAGGACGAAACGAAGCCGCGCAGCTCGGCGGCCCACGCTGGCTGGTGCAGGAGCCGACGGAACCCCAGGAGTATGTGTTGTGTGGTGCGACTCATGCCTGTGGTAGCCAACGCGTACATGCTTAGATTCAGCCAGGTTTGCATAGACGAATACGAGTCTTTCACGGGTGAAGAGGTCGAGTGCGTAGTCGCGAATACAGGTGAGTCATACATGTCCTTCCACACACTCTCTGCAACGGCGATGCCGCGGACCGCAGACGGTTGGCACCGACAAAGCAGCAGCGCAGCGACCCGGGCACACGCCGCAGCGTCGCGCACGACACACCCCGTGCCGGGGTCTGCTATCACCGCACGCGCATGGAAGAGGTCTAAGCAAACGAGCTCAAGCAGCGTCTCGGCGAGAGCGGCACATACATTGCTTAATGTACGATTGAGAAATCGTGCGGTGCCGTTGCTGTCACTATCGTCGTTGCCACTGCCCCCAGCACCCGGGGTGCCGCTCACTGCCGTGTGGGCCGGCGGTGCTGACTCACTGACGGACACAGAGGCTGAACTGAGTGTCCCGCCCACGACGGCCAGAAAACTCAGCACCAGGTCTACTTGGTCCTGCACCGTTACAAGCGGCTCCAGCACAGCAGCGTCGCTTACCTGAGCGAGCAGCACGGGGGTGTCCTTCACGGCGCACCACAGCACGTCACGACACCGTCGCAGTTCTTTCTGCATCGCACCAAGCATGTCCGCCAAGAACGCCATGACGGAGTTCTGCTCCACCCGTGAGAGGGTCACAATTCGCTCTGGCGCCAGCATCGCAGTCGACTGGAGAGCCAAGTTCTCGAAGCACTGCCATACCTTGACCTGCATGGCCTCTACAGCGGTGTGCTGTAGAGTGGGGTCAGTACTGCCGCCACTGTTAGTGCCTGTCTGGTTTGGCACAAAGGATGTTGTAACTGCACCTTTGTTCGTGTAGCGCGTCTGCTGCGAGGCGACAACCTTATCGCGATGCTGCCGCTCGGTCAGGTTCACATGCCGAAGCTCCACTGACACAGCGCGCGGGCTACTCGGTGCCGATTGACTGCCTCCTGAAGTAGTTATGTTATCGCTTGTTGTCATCGCAGCTACAGTGGCGGAGTGTCGCCGCTGCCCAGATGTGTCACTGTTGCCACGCATGGCCGACAGTGTATCGATTGTTTCCTCGTTGTGGGCCTGCTTGGCAGCCACAAAAAGGGTCACGAATGTCTCCATCATGGTCGGTACTACTCGAAGGTGTACGAAGACGGCTAAGTCACGCGGTCGCCAGCAGCGATCCAGGAGATTGCACAACACCGCTGCCGAGCTCGTCATGGAAAGTGCTGTGTGGCCACCAGTGCGTGTGGCAAAGATGCCAGCGCTCAGCTGAGCAGGCATCTCCTCCATCGACCAGCGCAGCAAGTTGAAGAGAGTCCCGCGAATGGAGGCAACGTTGGCTAGGCCGCCACCGCCGATACCTTCCTCGTAGTGGGTGTGCGCGCCGCGGCCCTGTGCGCTGAGGAGCTGAGCCGCACACTCTGCGCTATGGGGGGCCCGCTGTACAAGGCGGAGGATGTGCTCGACGCCGGTACGCCGCAACGCGGCCAACTCCTCGCGTTGCTGCAACGCGGCGCGCAGCACATCGGCTGTGAGTTGGCGGGAGAGAATCACTTTCATGACAAGCTGCGTGGCCTCGCGTAAAGTCAAGCTCGGATGGGAGGCGGTGTGTGCACGAAAGCGGATCCGCCGCAGTTTGTACGAGTTCCACGCACGGTGCAGTGCCGACCCCGGGGACGTCGACGATGACGTGGTCGAAGGTGACGCGACTGTGGACGTGGTGACTGCTGGTATGCAAAAAAGAGCATCGTCCATTGCCCAAAGCTCAGTACAGGTTCGTGCCCGCAGCAGCACTTCGCAGCGATGCTGTAGCTCTGTCAGAATTTGTTTGAACGATTCCTGTCGACTACCGCTGACGTCATCCTCACCGTCTTTACGCCGGCTGAGTAGTTCCATACGAATTGGTCGCATAATTTTTTGCATACAGGAGCACATCAGCTCCTCCACACGTGTAGGCGAAAGCCGTTCCAGCGGTGTGGAGCTGAGGTGTAGCGCCGCTGCTGCCATGGCAGTGATCAGGGGACTCATGGCAGGGTGTGACTTGCTGGCTAGTGGGTCCAGCATACTCTGCTTTGCGGCCCAGTAGGCCGTGTTTTTGATGAGCTGTGAAACAAAGTCCACCCGTCGCGGAGGCGCTGCCCCCACCAATGCCCCCTTTCCTGTGGGAATAGCACCTTCGGATGTCGTCGGGGTGCTTGGCCACAGACCACCCTCTAGCAACGGGTGCTCCCAGACACACGTAAGCTCCTCTTCGACTGCAGGAGAGGCTGTCTCGTCCGCAGCACTGCTGAGTATTGGTACCTCCGTCACGCTGCCCGATGCTGGAGCCACGGAGGTGGCGTGTCCCGTCAGCTTTTCCGTTTGCCGCTGCGTTGTCGGCGTTGTCGTCACGGACGTGAAACCAAGTCGGCGCCTGACCGTGTCATCTTTGACGGCAGCCGTTGAGACAGCGGTGCTGTTGCACAGGAACGCGGCAACCCACACGGAGGCGTAGAAGAACGCCTCACGCAGTGAGCATACAAGGCGTCGAGCGGATGTTAAACAGCCGTTGCTAGCGGGGTGTGGACTGCTCATGTTTGTGGTGCTGGCTACTCCGTCTGTACTACTACTGGGTCTTGTCGGCAACTCTACCCGCTCCAGCAGCGTCTCGCACAGCTCAAGCAAATGTTCGAGGCGGTTGAGAAACCATTTCGCGTCTTCAGCGGCGAGAATAAGAGGAATAGCGCTCAGGGCTGTGTGGAGCGGGGCATTCACAAACGTCGGAGTCAGGCTCGACAGGATGGCCGAGAGCACGGCGTCGGTGTTGGTGCTATCACCGCCCTGCCCTGGAGTCGCTGATGGCTGTTGTTGTGACTGATCCATGCAAAGGTTCAGGCAGCACTCGGTGTTATCGAAGAGCGCACCGTAGTAGGCTCGTACACAAGGATGGTAAGCGGCGGCCTGTGAGAAGCACAGCCGCTGGAGGTCAAGTGCAACTGCCGTGACGCTGTCAGTGACACCGGAACCTGCGCTGCCGGCACTCGCTGCGACCCCGCTCGACGCCGCGCCGTTGCTACTGCTACCCTGACCACCCCCAGTGCCAGCGCCACCCGCATTTGCTAGACGGCTGGGCACGATATCGCAGCCACAGGGATATACTAGTGTCAGTGCCACCTCCCAACGAGATCCTTGACAGGCGCTAAGCAACAGCAGCTGCAGCGAGGCAATCGCTTCTGAAAGGGACGTCACAAAAGCGGAAAACTTCCGAAGGGGCCTCGCTGTGGCGCTCGCAGCCCATAGACGTCGCCACTGAACCGATGACTCCTCGAGAAGCGTACGGAGAGTATCACAGAGCTCCGTGAGGGAGGCAGCGGTTCCGGGCTCTGCATCGTTGCCGTCCACACCCAACAAAGGCGCCGCGGCATGCACGGTAGCAAAGCTCTGCGCCACTGCATCAAGTAGAACTTCCATGGCGGGCACCCTCTCCTCAGCAGGGGAGGAAGGCAAAGATGCCGTAGCTGCACCACCGCCGGCCGGCCGGATGTGAAACGAAGGAATGACTGAGGAGGAGCGAAGCAGATCCCGCAGCAGATGTGCTCGATGACGAACATCAGGAAGAAACAGTTCCACGCCTTCGATCGTGGTCGTGCGCGCGAGGGTCACGACGTCCGGGGAGAGTGTGAGCCCCTCCTCGTTGATAATGTCGCCGAGGAGACCTAGGAGGGTGAAGCTGCCTGCTGCCGAGTTCTCGGTGTCATCACCACCGGCATGCTCACTCGATGGCCGTCGTGTCCGCAAAACCGACGCACTCGCGCGCCTTCGTAGCGACGACGCATGCAGCTCTCGCAGTAGCAGCGTCATTGCAGCCTTGGAGACACGTGATGATGATTTGTGCACGCTGCCCGCCGCGGCGTCGTCGTCATTCTCCGTTCCCTCTCTGACCACTGTCAGACCCAGTGGAGTGGGGTGAAGGCCGAAGACCCGCGCGCGGCGCACCAGTCTCAGCAAAATGCGCAGCGTTGCCGCCACGACAACCCATGACACGGAGCTCTTCAGTGCCATGGCACGACGCGCGCTGTTCGACTTTACAACGCGAAAGTGCTCGCCCAGGATGAGTCGCACCTCCGTCACGCATCGACTCCCCACGTCGTCTGCGAGCGGAGAAAAGAGGGTCTGATCAGTGCCAAGCTCCGCCTCTGCATGGAGCGCCAGAAGCCTCAGCAGCCACAAGGCCACGGCCGAATAATTGACTACCGCTGAAGGCTGTGAGAGCAGTGCCATGAAAGATGACAAAGATGGAAGGTTCTGAGTGAGCTGCAAGGTTGCCACCTGGCGAGATCCCTCGCCTCCAGTCGAGTCAGGGAGCGTGCTGGGAGGGCTGTGATCACCAGTCCCTGCCCAGTCCAACGAGTCGCGCGACTTCGCATCTACTGCACTGTCACCATCTTCCTCTTCACCCTCGTTCGTGAGTGTGCCTAGGCTGTCCAGGCCATCCTCATCCTCGACGAGCGGCAGCGGCGCCACAGCAAGCACTCGGTCGCGCGGTCGCTGCGGCGCCGATCCAGGGTTGCCCAGCAGAGAGAGCAGGTAGGATGCCTCCTGTTCGCCCTTCACGAGACCGACGTCTACCTCAAAGAGTTCCCACAATCGCCCCTGTGGGTCGGCGCGCATCATGTGTCGAACCGGGCTACGACTTGTCAGGAAGAAAAGCGAGGGATGCGCAACGCCGGTACTAAGGTCGAAAAACATAAGAACGTGTCCGCCCTCCCTACGTGCGTATGGCCCATCATCGCTGATGGGAGTCCTTAGCATGAGGGTATGACGGGTAGCGCAGCAGGTGCTGATGGCGAGATCGCGCCACTCGTGCAGCCGCGCACACGCCGGTGTGACATCCGGTGAAGATGCCACTGACGGCGCACTGGTACATTGAGCCGTTCCTGCGGCGGCGGCAGAGGCGCTGGCCGCGGCAGCGTTCCTTCCTCCGAGCACGCCCGCGCCGTAACTACGCCACGGGTGTGTGTCACACGCCACGTGTGCAACGGCCCCACTGCAAACGGCGTGGCACGCTTTGACGTTGTGCACGTAGTTGAAGACGACGTTGCCGCTCTTCTCGTTGAAGAACAATTGCACCACAAGCCCCGGCTCGTCACCCACCAGGGAGCGGCGGTAGTCTCGGCTGATCTCGCGCGTCGTGCGGCCCAGGCGCCACACACGCAAGCCGGTCAGCAGACACGTGCAATTAGCCCCCACTGTCCAGCGCTGCTTTGGTGAGTCTAGTGACACATGCGGTCCTTGACGATTGCCAGCCACTTCCTCGCCATCAAACAGGAGTCGCCATCGTCCGTTGAAGATGAGGGCAATATGGAAAGGTCGGCTCTCCGCCGTGGGGGGCAGCGGCGCCGAGACGAGACAGGAGCCCCGCATTTCGTGACGATAGCCCCCACGGATGCAATAGGTCCCTTCTGACTTGGTCAGTTCGAGAAACACTTCGCCGTTTGTGCTGCGGTCACCGTGTTGGTAAAGTGTGGCGGCGTCTTCCTTGTCAAGGAACTGCACCCACAGCTCAATCGTTACCTGTCCGCCCGCCACGGTCAAGTGCTCCTCCGGACTACCTAGATCTACAAGGCTGGGTTTGCGCAGCGCAAGACATCGGTTGAGCTGAAGCCCCGCAGGGGCCCCGGCTGGGTGCAATGCACGCGTCCACAGCGGCGCCGCAGCAAGAGAGGAAGCCGTCGCAGCGTTGTAGCAGTGCATCATCACCGTCCACTCTGCTGAGGCACCTGCGGTGGCAGCAGCGGAGTGCCTGTGGCCAGCTGTGGAGCGCGCAGCAGCGCTCGCTGGCGTACCGCTTGCCGCCGCTGCACCGTTCAGCGCGTGCGTTGACGGTGTCTGCTGCTGGTGGTCCTCATACACAACAAGAAGGCGATCCTCTGTGGTACTCACTAGCTGGGGGTGCGAGTTGAGTGTACAGGGCCAGCTGCCATGCATGTCTGCCCAACGTAGCACGTGATGCGTGTCCAGGTGAAGTCCGTAAACGACCAGTGCCACCTCGGCTGAGGTCATACGGTCGGTCAGCAGCAGTACGCGGGTGTGCGTGACCCCCATACTAGACGAGGCTGCACCAACGCAGTACGCTATCGGCTGCCTCGTTTCCGCGACAAGGACGTAGGGTGTTGCGGCAGAGGGGCCGTACTTAGTCAGCCCGTCCGCCGTGTGCACAAACAACGTGGCGCCAATGCCGTAGGCCACCGATAGCACTGTTGTCATTGGGTCCAGAGGGGTAGCCATGAAGGCAGACGGGTCCTCGCAGGCGCGCTTCAGCGCTCGCCCGACATCTGGCAAGGCCTGCTGCGGTGTCAGGGCACCGGCGTGTCGGTTCAGCCACTGCACCAGGGGAGGTGAGAAGACACCACATGGCACACGTAAGAGGTAGCGCGACACACGCAACACCTCACTCACGAGGCCGCGCTGCAGGGCCAACACCAAGGCTACCTCCAGTAATGCTGACGTCAGAGGCGCAACTGCCGGGTCGTCACCGCCGCAGTCGCCGCGTATTCCCGCGATGGCGCTTGAGCTGTAGACGTTTGAATTTTGTTCCGGTCTTTCGGCGGCACGCTCCACTGCTCTGAGGTCCGATTCTACCAGTCGCATTATGTGGTCTACAGCGAGCTGCACTGTGTCTGGCGCCAGAGCGGAGCGCGCACCTCCTGCACCGCTGCTACCGCTTACAGTGAAGGGAACGCCACGGGCATGACCACTACTGCCGCCGCAGCCGTTGCCCGTGGCGCACCCGTCGTACTCGACCAGGGAGAAGAGTGGCAATGACAACAGATAGTCTCGAAAACTATGAATGAGCGGGATGGCCACGTCGTGGCCGCTTGACACCGCACGGATAAACAAGTGCACGACAATAACGGCCCCACAATTCAGCGTTGCGTCGTAGCCCACACCATCGGCAAATCGAAATGTGCTGCTGCTGCTGCTGCTGCTCGACAAACCGCCAGACATCGTGAGGGCCGCGCCCCCACCGCTGCTGAGAGTAGGTTCACGTGCTGCTGAGTGCAAGCGCTGCCGAAGGTATTCTGCTGTCACATGGGGGGCGAGGAAGCGGTTTTTCCCGGGTACAACAGCAACGTACCGGCGAAGCGCCGCGAAGGCACGCGACAGTACGGTTAGTCTCGCCGTGGATGCTTCCGAGGAAGTATACAAGCGCATCGCTCGCTGTTCGGCCTGTCGTGCAGCGGCAAGGGCAACCGAAGAAAGCGAAGGGGTTGCTGATGTGTTTTCTTTTTTATCGGTGGCACCCACCACCGAGGTAGAAAGGTGACTGGGGTCACCGCTGCCTGGGGTTTCGAGCGTCGCCGCTGCCTCCACCGCCATCGCGCTGCTCCACTCCAGGGAGGTGTGGTGCTGGAAAAGATTACTAAAGAGATACGAGTTCAGGGGCAGTCGCTGCACCTCCGCACAGCTCAGAGGCAAAAAGGCAGGGGCGAACGGAAACGCCCGGCGCTGCAGCCAGGACAGGTGCTGCGAGGCCGTCTCTCGAACAGTATGGTGGTCGAAGCGGACGTGCTGGTGCCGGTAGTGAAGCGAGATGGCCGGAAACACCTCCATTGTGAGCCCACTGAGCTCCCCGACAACTGTTTTCTCCCCGACGCGCACGGTCATTACAGCCGCCTCGTAGTCCAGGGTGAGAACGATGCGGTCGCCAGTGCCAAACGTAAGCACACCGCCACCGGTATCCGTGCGACGCCAGTGACCATAAAATTTTCCGGCGCGGCTGAGACACCAACCTCCACCTTGGGATATAAATGTGTCGTATTTGGTGAAGCTTTTGGGTACAATGCCCAGCATGAGCCCACTACCGTCGTTGCTTTCACCGTGATGTTCAATCTTGATACCCCACTCGTGGATACCGCGGCGAATTCCCTCGGTGACCTGCAGTGTAACCCATCCTACGCTGGGCTTCAGCGCGGACGACTCGGCTATGACGGTGTCGCTGTGTGGTGTGGAGGGGTCGATGAGATAGTTTTTACGCGGCGCTGAGCTTTTCTCCATGCGGCTTTGCATTTGGTCCACGAAACTCATGACAGAGCTGGGGTTATGCAGTTGGCTGTGCACCCCGCTCGCCATGCGGACATAGAGGGAGCTGAGTTGATCCATTTTCGAGCACGCATAAGCCCCCTTTATTTTTCCACCCCCCTTTCAGACAAACAAGCCGAGTGACCCCCCCTCCTGGAAATCTCCTCTGTTTGCGCTACGAAGAGAAGAGAAGCCAATTCAAATAAACGGCGATACACACGAAAAAAAAAAAGAGAAATGAATCCTGCAAAGGTGATAAATGTGAAAATTAAATATATATATATATATATATATACAGAGATCTGAACTAGAGTATTGTATGTGAGGGGCACACACGTACACACGCTGACACCCACACCTAACCAGAGAGGGGGTGGAGATAGGGGAAATATAGGTGCGAAGAATGGCAGGGAGCTAAGAGGGGGGGGAGGGGGGTATGAGACGAGACGAGTGGGTCAAACCCGAACGACCCACAGAATGAAATGGTGTATGTGCGTGTGTGGAATGAGGAGGAGATATGAAAGTGAGCCACTATACATATAGGGACTGGTGACGGGGCGGAGTCGTCGACTCTTGATGGAGGACGGGGCGGGGAGAAACAGCAAAGAGCAGCAGTTGTATGCGGAAGAAGACAAAATATGTATATGCATACGCAATCACATATATATATATATAGAGAGAGAGAGAAAAACGCCAGGAATCCCATGCCGGTGCTGCAGGACACGTTTGCATTTTTTTATTCACGCATTTCTTTGCCCCAGGGACCTTCGCTTTTCCCCAATATGGGGGGGGGGAGGGGAGGAGGGGTGGCAAACACACCACACCAAAACGTGTATCTGTAGTCACTCATATCCCTTGCTGTCACGGCCGCTAGCAATTATTTCCCTTATTTGGACCGCCTCTTGAGTGATGTATCAGATTGCCACAATGTTTATCGGCAAGTACTGCGTGATGCCTTCACGCGTTGGGGCGCTTCTTCTGCTAAGCTTTTATTTTTTTCTTTATTCGCTTTTATATATAAATATATATATATATATATATAGCTTAGGCACTAATACAGAGAGAGGAGAAAGGGCAAGGCTGGACGTGGCCCCAAGACATAGCGCCACAACAGGGCAGAGGATACCCACGCACGTTGAGCGAAACTGGGGGAGGATGAGTACGCGACAAAAAACAAAGGAGTGTCGTAGTGTACTGCAGTAGTGCTCAGAGTAGCCGACGAAACGCACAGGGTCGCCACTCACTCATAGAGGATTCTGTGTGTGTGTGGAGGGGAGGGAGGGACAGCTTATTCGGTAGCCGCTCAGAACGCCGCTACCTCCCCCAAGGCTGGCAGAACCCAAGGGTAGGGAACATACAGCACAGATGCGTTTGCGTACTAACAGCCTTCACTTACCTCTAACCCCTGCACGCGCACCCATGGCCTCTATTTGATGGAAGGTGCTCCTCTGCTCCCCCGCCGTTTGTCGTCGAAGAGGAGGGGGGGGAGATGCACACATATATGCACGTGTATATATATATATATATATATACATATACATATATATATTGTGTGTGTGGAACGTCTCCGGCAATGGTTACCACCACTGCCGCAGTGCAAGGCTTAAACACTCGAATTCCGAATAGCACCCGTCATCTCTGCCAGTGCTTTGTCAGCTGCCTCCTTGGACGAGAGTCGCATCACAAAGTTTTCCGGGTATCCCTCCTCGTCGTCGGTGAAGTCCTTGAAGGCTGACCAGACAATATTTTTTTCTCCCTGCGCGTGCTTCGTCACTTTCATTCCCTTCACAAGATAGTGCTGCGCCGCCAGCTTGCCGACGCCTTCGCGGCGGAACACAAACATGTATTTCGATGTGTTATCCTTTCGTTGAAGAACCTTGGCTGTTCCCTGACCACGCTCCTTCCACTGGTTTTCACCTTCATCAAATCGCATCAGCTTGCCGGTGTCTTGCCAAATGATGTTAAAGCGTTCCTCACCACTCTTCACGTCGACGGCAGCAAAGCGGGCGGCGCCACCGTCGGAGACGGCGACCTCCTCAATCTCCATCAGCTCATTTCCGTTCTCGTCGGTCTTGGACATATTTTTTTTTTTTTGCCCGAGGGAAAAGGGGAGGAGGGAGGGGCGGGCGAAGGATACTTTTTGAGTCTGTGGTGGGTGCTCGCGAGAATTCCCGTTTGATGGTTTGGAAGCCCTTGGAGACCGACAAAAGAGACGAGCAACAACAACAGAAAATCAAAAAAAAAAGAGCGGGTTATGTTGTGGTATGTAAAAGTTGAGAGGCAGATGGAGAGAGGAGGCGGAGGACACGCGTATGCGTGTAATGACATACATGGCAGTTGCGTCGCATACCCTCGGGCTGAATGGGTTTCATTTCACGACACGACAACCAGTAGTGAGGATATCGAAGGGAGGGGAAGGGAAGAGGGAAAATAAATTGAGGGGGGGGGGGAGTGAGGTTACCTGTAGGCGTATGCACCCCCCTCTTTGCTGTTGTTCAAATGTTAAAATGGTTTCTGTTTCTCCTGTCTTCAAGACTTGGTTATGCTTGATGTGAGGATACATACATATGTATATGTGTATATATATATATATATATATGTGTGTGTGTGTGCGTGTGCGTGCATATCTATCTTCAGCAAGCAACAAAGGATATGAAAAAAGAATGCCCATAGGGATTGATGGCGATGGTGTCGCACAGGAGGTAGACGTGAAATAAGTTGCGGAGGGGCCGACTGCCCCTGCCCAATTTTTTTCCATGTCCTCATACGCACACCAAAAGAGCCCTTAGCCCTGCCATATCGCTCATTCTAGCAGATCGTTGACAATATCGGAAAGAGAGCGATGGCGGTCGGGGGTGTCACTGCACTTGAGTGACATGACTGCACAGTCAGCATGGTTGCCACCCGCCACCTCCACACCATTTTCACATGCGCACGTTCCCATTACCGTCGGAGCAGAGCGCTTGGCGCCGTAGGGAACGCCAATTGAGTCATCCGCCATATCCACGACCCTCACACGCTTGCAGCCCGACTGTTGCGTGTTCAGATACGACTGTGTAAGGTGGCGTAGCTTCCACGTCGGCAGCAACTGCGGGACACTCAGCTGATCCTCAGGTGTACTTGACGCGACGAAGGTTCCTGCTGAATGACCTTGCGCGCAGCACGCGCGCGGCACATCTTTGCTCGAGAAAGAAATGGTGGACTCGGATGAAGAGGTGAGGAAGTATCTTGTGCTGTTGGCATCGTCAGGCAATTGACGGCACATTCGCTCGCCTCCGCCCAGCCGCGCCGCCGCCGCCGCCCCACGACACGGCGGCTTTGTAGGGCCAATTTGAAAGCCTCGCCCTGGCCGATATGCGAGACATTCGAGCCCGTCCCCACAGACAGCGGTGTACTCGCCTGTGCCTGCCACCGCCGACAGGGGCGACTCGCCAAGACAGACTTGACCGTAGCTGTCCCCGAGCTGGGAGGAAAGCAAGTCACCTGGAAGATACGGCATCCACCGTATCGCACCGCTACCCACTGTCGACACTGCTGTCACGTCCATACCGGTGTCGTGGTGGTTCACAAAGGGTATGCGCAGGTACGGCCCAAGGCGCTGCATCACGACGTCCCCTCGACTGGGGCGGTAGTGCAGAGGCGTCGCGGAGAGAGGCCGAAGAAGCGAGACAAAGTTGACAATTTCTTGTGGCGTGCTGTGTAGCGTCGTGGGAACATGCCACACTTGGCCACTCGCGGCCGGTCCGCGCGTCTGTGACTGCAGTCGAGCCCAGCCCGAGATGACGACACCATAGTACGGTGTCCCGGCCCGCTCGGCAGAGGCCCTCTCCAAAGCAGCCGGTGTAATCGAGGCACGACTGCTGACAACCTCAATGAGGGGCGGCTCGCACGTGTGTTTCGCTGCGTGTCCAGCAGTCGGCTGCGGTGTCTGAGCAAACAGCGCAGTGTTGTCGGGGTTCAAATGTGCGGACCTCTGGAGCTGCTCATCCCTCCCATGTAGCGGGGAAAGTAGACCGTGCCGTGCTTGAGAAAAGGGAACAAAGTAATTGAGGTTGTACGGGTAGTAGGCGGCCTCACCCCCAGACGCACGCCAGGCCACCTCCTCCGCTGACAGCGGTGGCACGGTGCAGTTGAGCGGCGCGGGGCTTGCACCCTTGATAGCTTCCAAATCATCGCGCTCCTCCTCGAGCACCTCTACGACCGCCAGGAGACGGGCGTAACGGACATCGTCGATAAGTGCCTTTGTGCGCAGCCGCATTGCCAGCTGCTGGATGAGCATCTCTTTTCCAA
This sequence comes from Endotrypanum monterogeii, assembly GCA_000333855.2. Classification (NCBI taxonomy): domain Eukaryota; phylum Euglenozoa; class Kinetoplastea; order Trypanosomatida; family Trypanosomatidae; genus Endotrypanum; species Endotrypanum monterogeii. The sequence continues at coordinate 500,434 of CM007333.1, forward strand.
ACTGGTTGTGGAGATAAACACGGACGACAAACGGCAGTCGACTGTTGTTCAGCTCCGTCGAAGCGCCCGTGCCCTCACAGGGCTGCTGCTGCTTCCGCCAATGTGTATGCAGCTGCCGCTGGTAGTCCATACGACGACCAATAGCCTCGATGGCCTCCTCCAACTGATCTGTGTCAAGCAACTTGCTCAGAACGCGGATGCCGTTGTCAGCGACACTGGCGGTGTGGGGGCCGCTCGGTGAGCGGTGGGTGCACGCTGGCCACGACATGAGCTCCACATGACCCAAGTGAAGCCACGTGTCGTCCAAGTAGAGATGGTCGACTCGATGTGATTCAAAGAAGGTGCGCAGTGGGGACATGTCTCCCAATGCCTCTGTGTACTTAAAGTCGCCTGTGTGCAGGTACGTGGCACCGGACGGTGTCTCCAGATAAATCATGGCGCTACCTGGGATATGAAATGCGGGAAGCAGGGTAACGTACACGATAAAGTCTGCGGTGGTGGGACTCCCTCCTGCGCTAGGCACCGCTCCACACGCTGCAAGAAGAGGAGTGCGAGACCAAAAGGGGAGACCCAACACTCTTCCGCGCAGCCCTTCGAATTTGTTGAGCAGGAGGTGTCGGGTGAGGGTGCCTGTGATGATAATGCCCGCTGTCCACGTCGAGCTGAGTCCCTTCATGTGGTCGGTGTGGAAGTGAGTAAGAAAAAACACTTCCGGCCCGCCCGCGACGGGGCCAACACCGTGGATCCACTTCTTTCGACTACGGAGGTGACTGTCGAGCAGAGCCGGAAACTCGTCGATGACGACGGGGAGCGACGGCACGCGCATGGCTGGGGGGGGGGGGGGAATAGGCGGGAAAGTGCGAAGCGCGAGCTGCAAAGGGCTGATCAAGTCTCGATAGTGAAAATTATTCCACAGAACGGGACGTTACACCGCTCGCTGCAGATGGGTGCTTGCACAATTGACCACGAATGCCAACGCCCTGTTGGATTTTCCTTATGTGCAAAAAAAAAAAAGAAAAACACGAAGGAGGAGGGTGGGGGAAATAGATGGGGCGCGGTGTGTCTTGAAGGGGTTTTGCAACCTCGTCAACGATAATGGGGGAAAAAACAGCATCGATTCCAGCCTCACTCTCCTCACGTCCCGCCTTCAGCCACACCTTCACATTATTCCCTTCGCCACTGCACTGCTCCTGCTGAACTTCCAAACCCCTAGCAAGCGTGCATGTCACCTTTGCTAGATCAATTCCTGCTGATCGATATCACCTCCTTTTTTTTTTACTCGGGCGAAGCGGAGGGGTGGAGAATGGGGCGGAGCACACACATCATTTAACAAAAAGAAATTAACGGAAATACACACACAAAGATGAATCTTTTTTCTCCTAATGTCGGATCGCTCTGTCTGTCTGTCTGTCTGTGTATGTCTGTGTGTGAGTCTGCCTGTGCATCCCTCTTTCTCTGTGGATATTTTCAACCTAAATAAAACGCGTTCGACGACAAAGACAAGAACAGAAAAAATATATAACCACCACACACACACACACACGCGCGCGCAAATATCGTATTCTTTTTTTTTTAAGCATTGGGGAACATACAAAAAAAAAAATAAATATATATATATATATATATATATATTGGTAACTAAGCATCTCTTGGGAGTAAAAATAATGAATATAAATATGATGAGTGTCATGGAGATTTCACTCTTTCTTTCCCTACTCCACACACGAGTATATTCATATATATATAAATATATATATATATATATGTGTATAATTATGTATATTTGAAGGTATGTAAGTCCCCAAGGCAGCAGGGGGGGAGGGGGAGGAAGTGCAAAAAAAAAAAAAAACATACAACTGACACCCATTTATCATTGGCCTTTCTCTCTCTCTCTCTCTCTCTCGCCTTTTGGTTTTCTTCTGGGCGAAGGGGGTTACAAACCCTCACGGCATACCGCTGTCTCCTCCTGCACCACTCCACCGCAGCTCCCTTTCTTCATTCCTATTTTTTTTTGCGGGGGAGCGGGGCAGGATGGCTGTTCCATCTCCTCCACATTTTTTTTTTAACCACCTTCGCAATGTTCACAATTCTTGCGCCATGTCGAAACACAGCGGCAGAACCGAGACACATGAGAATGCAGTGGTGGTGGAGGGACACTAGCACCAGGCGATGGAGTCTGACACAGAGGTGGTCTGCCCTTGTGCTAACCACGCCACCCTCTTCCTCCACCTCCTATAGGGTAGCTACGGATGTGAATAAGTCCCTTGAGAGCCTAGATGTCGGTTTATGCACGAGTATTGGCGGTGATGTGTACTAGGCACGACACACCTACGACTGCACCCTAATGCCCCCCAACAGGCGCTTTATCCTCTTCACCAAGCATATATAACTGTGTATAGATGTATTTATATTGCGCGACCGGCACTGGAGGCCGCACAGGTGCTGGGCGCGCGGGGTCAAGGGCGCCACAAGCTCTGTGGTCAGGCCGTCTTCGCGCGTTGCGTCCTCTTCAAAGGGGAGGCAGCGTGTCAGCCGTTATTCCGTTTTTCCGCGTGTGGGCCGCAACGAGCAATGCAGTCAAAGGTGTACCGAACGACGGTGTCCCCAGCAGAGAAAAAAAAATGCTGGCCAGAGACTGCAGCAGCAGCAGGAGCAGCAGTGGAGACAAGAGGGGAGAGAGAGGGGCGGGTCCTTTCCGGACGCAGCACTCTCTTCCACGATACCCCTTCTCCCTCCCCCGATGTACTTTCAGAGCCTCACCACTCAGTGAAAGGGTGTTGGAGCCCTTTGGTCTGAAGTCAGGAGCGATGAAATAATTGCACGTGTTGCAGTCACCCTGTTCTTGGCATGGACCCCTCTCAGTATGCCACACGGTCCACAGACATGATGCCTCCGGTGTCGCACACACGCACCATTATATATATATATATATATATATATTTCGGGTGTGGTGAGGAGCCGAGATTGCGCGGACTCGATTGATCTGAATCGCTTTACACAACACTAGGGAATTTCCATCAGCTCCTGTCATTCGTGACTGTGTTCATTTTCACGTACTAGAGAAGGCTAGCTACTCTCGCACACGGTGTCTGTGATTTATTAAGACCATCGGACCTGCTCGAGGACGACGTTGCAGTATTGGTTGAGGTTCGCTAACCCCATCTTGGGCTTCCACCCAACGTCACGCGAGATGAAGAGGGTCTAGGCGTCTTGCATGCGTGCGCTTCAGCAGGTGGACCATCGCTTCGAGCCGGTAAAATGGGATGAAGCACTACGCGAAATCTCGACCACGCACAGCCCTTCGGGAGAGGAAGGGGGGGGATCTTGGCACTCGGACCTGCACACCCATATAGGCATTGACACACACACAGACACAGACACAGACACACACATACACACACACAATGCTTGCATGTCACTAGCGCGTCTCGTATTATTCGAGACGAGAAAATGACAGGAGCAGATGGCAGAGGACTTACTGCACGTCGAAGGGCTACAGGGGTGGAGAGGGACTTGCACAGATTTCTCCAAGACGCGCGACTCACCAGTCATCTTGTTGACATGACCTTCGGTGATCCCATCACTGCCACCATCTCTGCATCACACGAGTATCTGCCAGTGCACCAATGTACACCTCTTGCATGCGGAGCGTGCACCGCCAGGCAATGTGGCGTGAACAGGGAGCGGGCAAACATGAACAAATATATATATCTATATATCTATATATATATATATATATAGATATAGATATATCTACGGGCGGATGTTGCACTTTTGCAGTGCACACACCCGCTCCACTCAATTCCAAGAGTATGTGAGCACAACAGGGCAGTTGTAAAAATAGCAGAAGGATACCAGCTGTCTGTGTCCCTCTGTGTGTATGTGTGTGCGTCGGTACAGATGGGGAAAAGGGGTACTGCTATGAAAGGAGCTTACCCAGACTTCCACAACAGTGATACGATTGCAAAAAAAAAAACATCACAACCACTCAAGGAAGCAACCATCTTTGGCTACAACAACCACACACACACACACACACGTATTGCGTATCAAAACAAATGCATGTCTGTGTGTGTGTGTGTGCTTGTGGGGTAATAGAAATAGAGGATTCACTTAGAGAGAGGGGCCAGTATCGCATACAAGTGCGTCCCCGCTCTCTTTTAGAGGTGCACACCTCTTCTCAGCATTCAGCAAGTGCGCATCAGCGATGCGTGAGTTAGGCATCCCCTCCGCCAATCATCCCTGCCCCTACCCAACACATCTGGACCTCTTCCACAGTTTCTGACATAACATTCCCCCTTTTTCTCCCTTCAGTATGCAACACCGTTGTGATGCACACGACTAGCTCTTTTTGGCGTGCTTCTTCGCGTTCGCCGTCACTGGAGAAGTCGTTGGAAGTGGAGGCATGCCAGCCAGCTTTCGGATCTCACTGTACGTGTACGCTTTGCCCAGCTCCGAGCTCGCCTTGATGCGAAGAAATTTGTCCTCAGTAACGAAGATGACTTTGGCACCTTGGCACTGATTAAGATAAACGGCGTACCCTAGAATGCGATCGTCATTTGTGTTGGCATGCTTGTCATAACCCTCGACTACCTCTGTTCGCTTCTGAAGAAGTAGTAAGTGACTCCTTGCCGCGTCACTCAAGCAGGCTGCAATCCAATTCCGCAACTCATGAGCTCTTTGCCGGCGCCACTCACGATCGCGCGTGCCGCCCACACCGAGAGTATTTGCTGTGATGGCAGCGTTATCAGTCTTTCCCCCTCCCCCTCCCCGATCCTTGTGCATGCGGTCTAGTTCGTCGAGTACAGTGAAGGGGATGCCCAGGCGCCATTTCTCCAAGAGCAGGTTCATAACGCCCGGCTCCGAGTCGAGCAGGGAGGAGGTGTCAAACACCAAACATGTCATATCACCGTTGCGATCACCATCACTCCTTCGGCCTGAGGTGCGAGCAGCACACCTGTCCGCCTGAGAGGATATACTACTGGAGGAGGTCGCGCTGGCGGTTACAACCGATGTGGCTTTCGGACTCGCCTTGCTCGTTGCTGTGGCGCTTTGGGTCACAGGCTTGTAGGCATGATACGGGGATGGTGATATCGAAAGAGGAGGCACCTTCATGTGCTCCCCGTTACTGCCTTCGCCCCCCCTCAGCACTCGTGTGGAGTCCTCCGCCCGCGCTGCACGAAGGGACTGCGAGGCCATCGCAGCGAACGGCGCGGGTGTCGACCAGGAAGGTGGCAACAACACCACGCCACTCTTGGACGGGGGCAGAGACGGTGGGGACTGTGAGGGTTGGTCAGGTATGGAGGTCGCCAGCGATGTGGCTGCGGGACTGTTCGTGATCCCTGGCTCACCAATGGGCACCGGTGCTGCAAGGCTGCGCAACTTGTTCATTACCTGCTTCGCCGGCACATGCCTGACTGTGGAATTTTGTGAGTCCAACGAAGTCACGGTGTTCGTGCATCGGGTGTTGCTGCGCGTGCCCTTCGCCAATCGAGCTTTCAACGCCACACCCGCGCTCTCCTTCTTTGCATTGGAGGCGAGGTCACTCTTCCGCGATGGTGCCCGAGTACCACTCGCCTTGGCAGTTGCATTGCCACTAACATGGTTGACGCTACTGTCACCCCAAGGCAGGGCGTCCTGGGGTACAGCGGTGCACGAGGCCAGGCCCAGGTCGCGCCTGTCGCTGCCGATCGATACAGGCCAGGTCGCGGCTGTCGTTGCTTTGGTCAATGTGTGGTCTTGCTGCTGCGTGCTCCCCGCGGTGACCTCCAGAGGTGGTCCCCGTGACAGAACTCTCTTCTCCTCCTCCTCTTTTTTCCTCCGAGCTGCAACCGAGCGTGGCATTGGCAAAGGTATATGTCTTGGTTGCGGAAGAACATCTTGCCCACGAAGACGTGAGGGGTTCATCAAAGAAGACCATGGTGCGGTCAGCGTCGGAACCGACGCCGCAGAGGACGCCAGGGTGGACCCCTCGTTGGCGATGTGAGACGACGACGTGGCAGATGAGGACGCCCTTTGACGGAGCTGTGCGAGGCGCGTCGCGTTATTGCATGGCGGAACGGAGGTTGATGGATCCAGTAACGGATCAGGCTCCACCTGCTTCGTAACCGACATGCACGGCGGTCCGAGGGGGGGCTGGGAAGGTACCGGTGTTTCACGGATAGCAGGCGCACCACCGACCACACCGTTCGCTGACGACAAGTAGGGATGCCGATCACTCTTTTTCTCAGATGCCGAGGCGACGCGAGGGTTGGCGGCGCGCAGGCGACCCAGAAGCGAGACGGTCGACTTCGCGTGGTCGAGCTCTGGGGCCGTGCCATCGCCGCCATCCGCCGACTCCTCATTATCATAGAGCGTTGCCAGCGCCTTCGACTTGACAGAACTTGAGGTGGGTCTGAGATCTGTGGAGTCCACCGCACCGTTGGCCATCGACCCCCCCGGTGACTCCTTGCGTTTCCCCTCCGCGCCCTCCTCTTCTTCGTTCTCCAAGGAAGGTGGAGTGCAACGTGACGGGGGAACACACGGGCCGCTGCGCGAGCGCTTCAGTCGGTCCGTCCGAAGTACCGCGAGTGTGGCATGAGCGGTTGTGCCGTTCAAAAAGGAGAGGCGGTGGGCGAGCTCAGATGTGTAGGGTGATGACAGACACGATGACGATGTCGAGGATGGGCAGTTGCCACCGAGCTCGGCGCAGAAATCACCACGGCGGCGAAGCGGTGACTCTTCGTTGCGGTGTAGTTGTTGCGACAAACTTTTTGATTCGCTCGAGGACGCAGACACAGGTGTTAGCCCAGCCAATGCCCGAAGCCTTGCGAGCGACGACGACGCTGGTGCCTTCGAGGGTAGAGGCGATGAGCAAGAGGAGTGCCCTGGCGACGGCTCCTTTAGTGGTGGCACACTGATGTCTCTGTGCACTGCCTTCGGTGACGACGGAGGCGGTCGTGGTTGAGTGAGCGCTGCTGCTCTGCAACCGACACGTTCGCCTTCCCTTGTGGAAGGCTTTGCCGACCCTTTCGTTGCCCTCGTTTGGCGCTGTCGTCTAGACCCCCCTTCCTTCTCATTTGTGACGTGACCCCGCAACTGGTTTGAGGGGGTATCTCCAGTTGTACTGGAGCTTGACAGCGCTGAGGAGAACGATGTGGCAACGGAGGAATCACCGTTAACGCTACCGCTACTGCCAGTACGCGCCGTAGGTACCGCGGGTGTCGCTATCGAATTAGCGCTTCGCTTACCATCAACGCTAGTTACTATGTCCCGCACCTCCGGCGTGTCCTGCGGTGTGGCGGGGAGGCACCGACTGTGCCATTTGGACGCCGCCGGCTGTTTGCTCATGCACGTCTGTAGTAGGCCTCGTGTGACAAAATATAAATATATATATATATAAATAAATAAATATATATATATATTTATATCAAAGGAGGTGGGGGGATGGGTCCTTTCTTTTCTGTCTTTTTTTTTTGATTTTTTTCCCCGTAAGCGAAGAGTGTGAAAAGTTTGATGACGGGATTTTATGACACACACACACACACACAGTGCCGATGTTGTCGTTGCACGATTGCTTCTTGACCCCCTTTTGGCTCCTCTGTTCAGAAATACTAGCGCAGCTCACAGGTGAGCTTGAGAGCAAAGCCGTTGGCCTCGGCAACAACTGCGTCGTGGTTTCCGTGAACGGCAGCGCGGGCGAGCACACGTCGTGGTGAATCGGGAAGTCAAAGGAAGTGGAGGTGATGAGGATGGCAGGAATGGAGGGGGAAAAGAATGCAGAAAGGAATAAGCGGAATATACATCGAATCCATGAATGAGCCCCCTACCCACCCCCACTCCCCCTCCCCCGAAAAAAAAAAGAAAAGGAGGAGAACACAGGCGAGGCGGGATGGGGGAAGAAAAAGCAGCGGTCGGTCACTCCAGTATTTTTCCTCTCTGATTTGAGACCACAGGGTCGTCAAGCCAGTCTCAGGTCAGACGAGTTATGAGGGGAGGGGAGAGATTTTGTAGCCCCAGGTTATTACCACAGAAGACAAACATAAAAATAGGGCAGAGGCTATAAATACCACTACCACAACCTCCGCCGCCCTGCATGGGCGGTCGTGGTGATGGTATTTGCACTGAAACGTGTTTTAGGTGACTCATGGTAGTTAACCCTGCTGTGAAACTCGCTCTTGCTGCCTCCTCCCCATGCACTCCCTTCCCCCCCCCCTTTCGTCAACGTCGCTGCTCGACTTGGTACACACTCACCCCGTAGCAACGGTGAGAGTTTCCGTGTGTGTGTCTGTGTCTTCGAGAATGGAGTAAATGGGCAACAGATGATGGAGGGAAATTCCCCACCCCCTTTCAGCAAACATAGAAAGCAAAGAAATCATACACTCATGAAAAGTACACACACACACACACACACATACACACACATATATATATATATATATATATGGGTATGTATGTGAATATAGAAGCAGATACAGAGGGAGGAAAGAGGGGGGGGGGAGAAATGTTTTACCAGCCCGCCTATCTAAATAATTCTGCGTATACAAAGTTCGTTGATCTCCTCTGAGGTTCCTCGTTCTTTTCAACGTCGCTGAACTGCTTTGTGATGGGCCGCTGGGCACGCCCATGCACCAGCAACAACGCGCCCTTGTTTCCGCTCACGCCGCAGTAGTTCGGAGCGGAAAAGACCGTCACGACACGGTCGTTGTGCGTCCAGGCGTATCCCTCCATCACAACTTGGTGTGCTCGGCAGATAAAGTCTACGTTGTTGTCGGCGCAAAATTTGCGCGAGGCCGATGGCCCAAAAAGGAAACCGCAGCCGCGAGGGTTCCTCTTGTACGTGGTGATGTCATTGGTTGGGTCTGACCAGAGAAGGCCCGTGACCAAGTCATCTTGTGCGGAAGTGACCTGGCCGCAGCTGTAGTTACGCCGATCTACACCACAGATCTCTTCCACCTGTTCAAATTCCGGCGAGAGGCCGCCGTGTGTCACAAAAAATCGCATGTGCGGTGTCTGTACAATCGCTGCGAGGGGCAGGTCCAGAAAAACCCGGTTGATGGCAGTCCACACGGCTGTGCCGACGGTAGAGCCGAGCGACGTGACCGCCTCCGTCAGGAAGCCGTACACCCGCGACGTCTTCTCCTCTTCGTGATTGCCACGCGTCAGGTACACCAGCGTCGGGTACTCCACCTTGAGCGCCAGCAGCAGCAGCACCACCTCGAGGCTGTGTGGGCCGCGGTCCACATAGTCCCCCATGAACAAGAAGCGGCGGTCACGCCCATCCAAGTTGCACCGACACCGGTCGTGCTGCTGGCAGAGCACACTCGTGTAGAGGTCCTGGAACTGGCCGTGGATATCGCCCACCACCACGAGCGTGTCGTGCGACATCACCTCCAGCATCAGCAGCGTCGGCTCCTTCACCAGCACGGTCGTTGCCGCAGTGCACAACTTGGTGATGTAGTCCTCGTTGAAGAAAGCAGCCTGTGTGTTCTCGTCGTCACCATGCCGAGGCGCCGCATGGGTCCCGATGTCGCCGCGCCTGCCGCGCCGCAAAAGCCATTCAATCAGCGGCACAAACTCCCCGCTGCGTGGCGCGGCGCGGAAGAAACAGTCCGCCCGCTGCTGCAGAGACGCTCTCTTTTCACGGATGTCCGTCATGCTGGGCACTTTTGCTATGTTTCTCGCCCCCAGTACCAAGGATGTGTTCCTCCTAGAGCGCCGTGACTCGCTAGCTTTGTCTATGGATCTGCAAAAAGAGGAGGACGAACAACGGCTGCGGATGACGTTAGGACTGAGGCCAGGTGGATGCGTCACCGTGACCACCGGTTCCCGGTCGCAGACGAAGGAAGTAGGCAGCTGCAGTGTTGATGTTAGGACAGGCGGCGACTCCTGGAGAGGTTCGTGCTGCCCGACGCCGCGTTTCCGCGGCGGCAACCATGAGAACACCGATGAAACCTCGGTGATGGTTTTCGGGGCAACTTGCACGAACGCCTTGGGAGTTGTTGTAGTGATGCTGCTGGAGGAGGGGGACGTTACCCCCGGCGGGCCATTGCTAGGGCTCGTAGACCTCATGAAGGTAGACACCTTTGTTGCAGCTGCATTGTTATGGAGTCGCGGTGTGGATATGAGTGTGATGGGCTTCGATGGTATCTCCCCTGAGACATCAAACAGTCCTGGGCGTGTACCCGACATCCCTGGCGATCCTTCACCGATGCACCGGTCGTCGTGGAGCCTATTGCCACATCTTTTATTTTTCTCACCGGCTCGGGACACAGGCGCGCACGAAGACGATGGCGGTGGGGTGGCAACTGCGACACTGCCGGCCCCGAAGGCGTAGAACACACCTTCGCTGTCGTTGAAAGGATCCTCCGAGTGGCGTTGAGTTGGTGATGTGAAGGGCGACCGATTGGCACGCGGGCCGGTGTCCTGTGACACGCTTCGCCGCAGGAAAGGCCATTGGACGGGGTGCCCATACCAGGTACTTGACATCACAGGGCGTTTTATATCGGGGAGCAGCAGAAACGACCAAGGCGCTGGAAACTAGACGGAGGGAAATTAAAGCAACGGTGACGGAGGGAGAGGGGGAGGGGAAAAAAAAACAGCAAAGGGAACACAGCAGCCGGAGCAGCTGCGACGCTTTCGCTTTCCCTTTGAAAAAAGCCAGAGGTATGCCGAGATAAAAAAGAAAAATAATGGTTTGAAGGCGCGTGATCCGCAAATTATGAAGAGGGAGGCAGCTCTTGTGGATTTATTGGTGTGTGTCGTATATATATATATATATATGAGTGTATTTATGTGTATATGCGTATTATGGAGTTGGTCCTGCACAGCTACGCCCCCCCCCCGTCCTGATCAATTGAAAAAAAAAATGCACTGGAGAATTCACTTCAAGACTCCCCCCGCTGTTCCCACCAACTACACGTGAGAGCCAGCTGTATGAACGTAAGGGAAAAATAAGTTCACGGCCACGCAACACAGTCTAGTCGATCCCTATGCCGCAGAGAGTAGAGGCCGAGGAGGGGGAAAACACACACACACAGACACAGACGCAAGTTGGTTATGGAGCTCTCCACGCTCCCCCTTTCTTCCACATGTGTTAGGTCTGATGACAAGAGTAGGTGCTATGCAGGAGATCCACCGTTCTACTGGGTGTGTGAGCGGCGGGAGCGATCCCACTGGAAAGAAAGAAAGAAGGGGAGGGGAGGGGAGGGGAAGATGGGGAGGTAGCACTAGTAGGAGATGGGGAAACGAATAATTGCGGAAAGGAGTCTTTTCATTCAAGTCCGTGAAAGAGCAAAGGGGGGGGGGGCAAGAGTAGTGGTGGTGATAGTGAGGGGGGGGGGTGGCGGCGCAAGTGACGAAGGTCAGCACCGATTCGGGATGCATACCAATCGAAAACCACAAGTCGAACTGAATGAATTTGGAACCGAGAGTTTGCCCTTTCGAGCCATCCCATGCATCGAGCAGAACATATAAATAAATACACACACACTAATATATATATATATGTATATATATATATATATATATATACATGTATGTTTGATCGATAACACCTACGTTGACCACCGAATGTGCAACCCCCGCATGGAGGCTAACCATGCGTGCAGTGGAAGGGCGGGGAGGGGGGAAGAAAAGAGGGAAAGCGGGCGTCTGGTAAAGCGAAATGCTTCTTGGCTGCCCACTGAACGACAGAGGCGAGTGAGTGGTCGGTGAACACTCTCTCCCTCTTCCCAAAGCCTCCAGGAGTGATCAAAGAAGAAAAGACGTGGGGAAGCGTGTCGCAGCTCTCGGCGCTGAGCTGCAGCGGGATTGGATGCGTTATACGGTACTCGAAGACCTGCCGCGAGATAGCATCATCCCGGCATCTCGTATACAAACATACATCTACCCCCAAGGAACTATCGATGGCAGTTGTTGATAAGAGATTGTGGGGCCAACAGCAGGCAGCTTTGCAGGGAGGGAGGAGGGTAAATAAGCGCTGGGCGGTAGCACTGTCAAAATACGCATGGATGCTCGCCACTGCGACATCGTTGTGGCAGTGGTGGGTCAGCCCCCCCCCCCCCGTCCCCTCCCTCCCTCCCTCCCCCCTCCTCGGGGTGAGCACTTATATCGTAGAGACCGGGTTTTCTTTTCCACGAAATGCGGGATCTAACTGCATACTTGATTGGCACTGCATGACGTCTTGAGTGAGTGCAGCGGGCAGGCAGAGGAGCGCAAACGCACCGGGAAACCACTACAATCGCACCTGTCCCTGCGCCCCAGGTTCATCGGCAAGGTCCATGAAGGGTATCCACTAGAAAGCAGTCTTTTGATCAACCAGAAACGCTCTGCTGAAGAAGAAAGCACCAAAAAGATCTGGGAAGCATGCGCAGGCACACAATGACACGCAAGCGTGGTGAAGGTGCGTGTGTGTGGGGGGGGGGGGGTGAGGAAGGAGCAAGGAAGGTTGTAGAGAGGTGGTAAGAAAGCCCCTGTTAACAATGACTTCGGCGGAAGGTGAACCGCAACGAAGTCAATGAGGACAAAGTGTTTGCGTTGCTGTACAGCGAAGGTACGATGTCAGCAGTCACAAAAATTGGTGTCGTTTCCCAGACTAACACAGAAAAAAAAAAGGGGGGGGCTCAATTCAGTCACTTGTCCTCTGTCCCCCCCCGATACGCTAAAAAGGAGAGGAGAACGCACATGCCCCGCAGCGGTGGCTGGACAACCAACTCGGGTACACCAGACTATCTTCGACGCATTCGAAGCCTTTGCCCAGCCCTCCGACCACACGCAGCTCCCCACTTTTTAAAATAACCGAACAGCGAATGGGTGAGGCCTCCCGCTATCGAAGGGGGGGGGGGGCGATGCTGGGAAAAATTTTTAAAAGGCATTGGTAACTGGTGCGGCACGGAGCACAAGCGTGAAGTGAATGGCGCTTCTCCGCCTCACATTGTTTTCTTTCTTTAAAAGAAAATGATTTGACAGAAAAAGACACATCAATTGGTCAGACTTCTTATCTACCGCCGCACACAGGCACCCGAAAGCACGCCGGCAGGGAGAAGTAGAAAAGCAAAAAGTGTATGCGCACACTTAATCATATGTACATAAAATCTACAGTATCGACAGACACGAGCTTCATGAAAGCAAGGGGCATGCGAGCGAAATATTCTCCTCTCGTCCCCACCAACACCGTCCCCCTGAAATCCGCCATTGTAAGGTGGACATCGCAAGGGGGGGGTGTCGTTAGTGGATCAGCGACGTCTCAACTCCTCCTCAGTCGGCTGGAAGTCCTCAGCGACATTGGCGCGCCGCATCGTCACCGGGAGAGATGCCTGGAAGTCGTGAAAACGCTGCACCTCAACGGCGCTCAGTCCCGTTGTGACAGCCAGCGCAGGTACGAATTCCTCAGCTTCGATCGGGTGATGGGCCAGTCGCCGTATTCGGTAGTCGGGGAGCGTCTGCGCGACACAGTCACGCAGCTGGCCTGCAGAGAAACCCTCCGTGAAAAGGGCAACCTGTTGAACAGTTCTCGCCAGGGAAGCCTCATCGGGAGGAAGGATCGGCGAAGCGTTCGACGTCTCCAACTGTTCCTTGATGAAGCTTCGCAGCAGCGTTTCACGGGTGGCGTAGTCGGGTGCGGTGAGATGCACTGCTCTTTGACAAAGCTTGCAGAGGGCGTTGGTGTCAACATACCACGGCTCTGTTGTTGTGGCCACAATCAGGACACGATCCGATGGCTGCAAACTCGCGATTCCCTTGAGCAACTCCTTTTTGAGCTTCTTCCCACGTCTTATCTCGGGGTCCTTTCTCTTCTTCGCCCCCTTGAGGCCCTTCCCAGGTAATATCTTCTCGATGCGGTCAATGTAGATCACTGATGGTGCCTTCATACGGGCAGTATAAAAGACAATCTGCACCATGCGCACCATACCTTTGATGGCCAAGAAATTTCCAGGGGAAAGATTGAAGAAGCGAGCCCCACTCTCATTGGCAATGGCGTAGGCGAGGAGGGTCTTGCCAGACCCCGGGGCACCGTAGAGCAGCAGCCCCCTGGGATGAGGGGCCAAGTCGTGCACCACCTGCGATCCTAGCGGAAGCACCGCATACTCAGTGGCAGCAGCGCGCACCTCCGCGGCTGACAAATCCTTCAGCCACGAGGACTGCTGCAAGAATTCCTTAAAAAGCGCTTCCATCTTGTCTTTGGGCATCCCAATCGCTTGTTCCACGCTTTCATTCCAGCCACGCAGCACTCGCATCCATTTTTTTTCGATATCCTTCTCGACAGCCTGGGTGCGCAGGAGGCGATCCAGAGGCCCAGCCGACACATTTGCTGGGCCGAGGAAGGATGAGAGCCGCACCTCCGGCGGCGGCAGCTGCAGCTTGTTCTCCCGAATGGTAGTGTTGAGGTAAGACTCCAAGTCTTCACCCTTGGTCGGATCGCGCAGCTTCGGCTTTTTGGCGGCCTTCGCTTTTTTCGCCTTTCGGCCTCCCCTTCGTTTCTTCCCAGCCCTTCTCTCTGCCTCGAGGCGCTCCTTGATGTTGTTGACCTCTATCATCACGAGCTGGTCCACGCACTGGCGCAGCTCCTGCATGACACCGCGGGGACCATCCATTAGCTCCTGTCGCAATAAAGCTTCGTCATAGGGCTGATCCAGGTCACCATTCTCCACGCGGGTGCGCTGGAACTGCTCCTTCCACAGCGTATTATGTCGCTCAGTTGCAACAGAGAAGTGGTCAAAGAAACAACTAGGAGGCACGGCGGGCGATGGCGCGGCAGCGGCGTCGTCTTCACCCGCACGGCGCGGGGACTGACGGCGACCTGACTGTCCACTAGCAAGTGCGACAGCGTCGCCTGCCGAGGCTGAGGGTGGTGCCGGGCGCCCGCTGCGTCGTGCTGAGGAAAGGCTTGCCTTACTACCGCCATGTGCATCAGCCCCACCAGAGGCACTTGCGGAAAGTGGTCTGCGAGTTCGTCGACCAAGTAAACTCAAAGTGCCCCCGTCCAGCATGTTCGGAATATCCATGACGCCGTCCTTCGCTTTTCCGTCAAGGCGTGCATATGCCATGTGCATCAGTACCTCATCTAGCATCACCTCCATCGTTCGGGGGCCTTCCCGAGTCTTCAACTCACGTTCCATCTCCAGCGTCTTCTGCATCAGCTCCGCTTGGTTCACTCGCTGCCGCGCCTTGCGCTCAGAGCGCCGAACGCCAGCGGCAATCTTAGCTGCTTCACTGCGGATAGCCTCCGTCGAGGCCATCCCTAGCAGCTCTTGCTCCTGTTGGTACCGCATCTTCGCACGCTTCTGCTCAAGATAGCCCAGGACCACCTTCTGAATGATGGTCGCTGCCATATCTTTGCCTGTGATAGACCGCAGCTCGTCGCCGTGAACGGCTTCGTACTGCTGTTGACGGAAGATGTGCAGTTGGATCTTTGCCCGCTGTCGAGCTTGGCGGCCGCGCTCGGCGAGCTGCAGGATACGTATCGCCTCACCAATAGGCATGGGTGCTGAACTCGCCTCTGCCACCGCGGCAACCGCACCCTTCTCTGCAGAGGTGCTCAACGGCGGCAGTGCTTTAGTGGGGTCTCGAATAAAAAGTGCTTTATCGTGTGCGGCTGCCGCCAGTGCCACCGGAGCAGCCTCGGATTCGGTTTCTTTGTAATGCCCCTGAAGGGAAACGACGTAAGCGCGTTCCTTCAGCAGAGATTCCTCACGATCCTCAAGAAGAAACGTGGGCAGCGGCGGCTCAACGTCTTCAGGAGACAGCTTCATCTCCTCCAGCGTGTCATCAAGAGTCGCATAGTCACCACAGTTCTCGACAATATAATGCCGTGCCTCGAGCATACGTCCCATACAGCTACACAGGAGTGTGCGCACATCGCATCGGCGCTGTGGCTGTAGCTCCATGTCATGGATGGTGGCTAGCTTCCGCGCCAGGCGCACGTACCGTACGTAAAGAGAAAGCCAATATTGTGCATAGTACGCCTGTCGTGATTTTGCATCTTCAGGGGCGCGTAGAGCGCTCACATATAAATCCTCGCGCTGTACCTCGGACAGGTTCACAAGGATTTGCTGGTACTGCTGCTCATAAGACAGCGTTGACATATCGCCTTTAAATATTACTTTTGCGCGAAGCACTAACACCCTCTGTCGTTTCTTTGCGTTTTTTTTTTTCGTTGCACTGTCTTGTGTGTGTGTGTGTGTGTGTATATGTGTGAAGGAAGGGGGAGGGGGAGAAAACTGTTTCTCTCTTTCGCTAGAGTAGGAAAAAAAAAGAAAAAGTGAAGATGAGCAAAAGATACGAGCATCCAGCTCAGCGAGATCCCACCCACCAAACAAACGAAGGGGGTGCACTAGGGTCTCTCATGGCACGAGCAGCAGGTGCTGCTTTCTACAGCACACATCGTAGACTGCGGTACCGCGTTTTTCCTCACGCCCTTCGCACCTCTCCCCCCCCCCCGCCCATCAGAGAAGGGCACAGAGGGAAAAATGAATGTCACATGAGTAGAAAATCGTCTGTACCTACAAAGTCCATAAACTTCTTTTACAAACCACGCGGTGCAGGGCGTCCCACTTCTCACCAAACCGAAGCGATGCCTCGGTACTGCGATTAGGAATTATCACTGAGGTGAAGTTATCTATATATATATATATATATATATACAGATATCTATTTTTCTTTTTCGTATTGT
>CM007333.1:518978-534697 GCA_000333855.2 Endotrypanum monterogeii
TTCGATCTCCCCCTTGCTGCGGGACTGCACCTTGTCAGCAGCACGACGGGTTCGGCCCTATGGAGAGGGGGAGGGAGAGAAAGGGAGAGAGCAGGGAGGAGGATGGGCTACCAGGGCTCCTCGCAGCACAGGTAGCAGACCACACGGCCATCTCCTCTTGCGCGCACACGGGAAACACTTCCTCCGCCGCCCTCCGCCCACCCACACAGACACACACACACACACGCACGCGGGAGACACACCTCCAAGTCACGTGATTACGGATTGTGCAACACAACCACGTGCAGTGAGCTCAGAGCAAGCCACAAAAAAAAGAGCGCGACGCACACGCGTAGCCGTCTTGAGTGGCAGTTGGTTGATTTTATTTGATGGTCCCCACAATGTATTCCTCGGGCTGCACACATATGCAAGTCTCTCCCCTCCTTAGTTGGCGTGCTCTTTGGCTTTTATGTCGTGTATATATCAATATATATATATATATATATATGTGTGTGTGAACATATATTTGATGCAAATGCTTTCTCGCCTACGATTCGTTCATCTACTCAAGGCGTGACTAAGCGCCTGTTTCCCCGGGCAGCATCTGCCATACTCAAGTCTGTACACGGGCGCCGTTCGGCAGTACCGGTCGCGGCAACCGCCCTTGACACATCCGCCCCCCCCCCTCCTCCTCTTTACTATCCCCGTCGCCAACACAGCATGCGGGTCAGGGACACTCCACCTCCCTAGGTAGCTAGCAATGAGGCAGAAAAATATACATGAATAGGAGCTGCTACACGTGTGTCTCCCTGTTTTCTCACTCCGCCGTTTTCTCCATACTAATTTATGGAACAAGGAGAGGTTCTGTGAATTCCACCCCTCCACACACACACACACACACACACACACACATACAAATACGGGATGTAACCAGAGAGCTGTAAGGAAACACAAGGAGAAGCATACGACACACTTGAAGAAGACAATGAATTACACCAGGGGCCAGTCCGGAGTACCGCCCGTGGCAACCGCCGTTGACACAACCGTCCACTCGCCTCCCTTTTCCACAGCTGTCGCACACTACCTCAACGCGTGAGGCCCTTGTTCATTGCATGATACCGCCCCGCGGTGTCGCTCACGGATGGCAATAAGGTTTTCTGACACACAAGATAGCTGAGGATGATCACCAGCACCATGCCGATGTAGAAGATCAGATAGAACCAGTACTTCGCGGTCGACATCAAGTCGACGGCTTGGTAATAGAACGTGGTGTCGCCTAAAACAGACGGCATGAAAGAAAGGGCAATCATCATGATAAAATAAAGAAAAACAGACAGGGCGATGCCCAACACCTGTAGCCACTGCCAGTAGCGAACACGCAGGGCAAAGCGGGTGAGAACAACGAAGATCAGGCCGCTGAACACGACTGTACCGGTTTCCTTGCCGGTGTACATCCGATGACCACCGTCCTGATGGATCAGCGTCGGGATGGCCGCATAAAACAGAATCACAGCGGTTACGATCGACTCAGTGAACCACAAGAGGAAGGTCGCTATGTTTAAGTACTCGCCATGCGACAGGGGCGTGTACAGCTTGGGGCGCACAAGCACCACGTCCTCGGGGAGGTCCTTGTCGAAGATACCCATGAAAAAGGGCGGGATACTTGTCAAGACAACATTGTAGCCGGCAAGCACCCACCCGTCGAAGAGTGTGAGCCCTGAGAAACCCGAGTAGAAGGAGAAGATGAACAGCAGCACCGCCACCGTCAGATTCTTGTAGAAGCTAACCAAAATACAGCTGGCGTTGCGAAAAAGTGAGTAGCGGCCGTGCACAGCGCACAGACGCCGCAGGTGCTTAAAGCGGGGGATCGCGTAATCGGCGGCGAGCGCAGCCTGTGCACCCTCCAGCCCAATAATGCCAACGCCAACACGCCCCTCCTGAATCATGGAAACGTCGTTGGCACCATCGCCGATGGCCAGCGCGGTCTTGCCGGTTGACTTCTGGAACATGTGGACCACATTGGCCTTCTGAATCGGCGTGAGGCGGCAGCACACGGCAGAGCTCACCTCCTGAGACAGGCAGAGGAACTTGTCAAAATAATGCTCCATTATGATGTCCAGCGCCGGGCCGTCGAGGACGAGAGTGCAACGCCGCTCCTGGGAGGTCCCCTTCAGCGCGACGTGCTGCTCCGCCACCTCAAG
The DNA here is from genome assembly GCA_000333855.2 of Endotrypanum monterogeii. Lineage (NCBI taxonomy): Eukaryota > Euglenozoa > Kinetoplastea > Trypanosomatida > Trypanosomatidae > Endotrypanum > Endotrypanum monterogeii. The sequence goes on from CM007333.1 coordinate 521,159, forward strand.
GTCGCGTCCGACGCGCTCGATCGCCTGAGGGTCAGACGGGCACAAATGTCCGATGTCGACGTGATCGATGAAGTCGTTCCTCGGGTCGCAGAGAGTCGACGTTGCCGCGATAGTCACGGCGGTCTCTCTCTTGTCGCCGGTCAGCATCCAAATAGTCACGCCAGCGTTCAGGAAGAACGACACCGTCTCGGGCACCTCATCCTGCAGCTTATCCTCGATCGCAGTGGCGCCGACAAGCCGCAAATCCTTCTCCAACTCCAGGCACACCTTGTCCACGGCAGCGCTGCGATTGCTCAGGATCTTACCGGCCTCGGTGAAGTGCACCAGCCACGGGTCAAGCTCGCGCCGCGTGATGTCTCTGGCGCACACAAGCAGCGTGCGCAGACCGGAGGAAGACATATCCGTCAGCGTATGCTCCATTCTTTCCATTTGGCTCTGCACATCCGGGGTGTGGCTCAGCTGCGACCTGATAAAGCTGTCGGCCCCCTTGTTGTACAGCGTGATCCTCTTCGTGTCGTTATCCTCGACAACGATGCTCATCATCTTGCGGTCTGGCGTGAACTCCAGCGTGGCGAGGATGTTGTACTCCCTGCGCGTGCCGTTGTGCAGAAGGATCGTCATGCTCTTAGCGGTACGCTTGATGAGACGATACCCGGCAGCAGCAGCCACCTCAACCAGTGCAACCTCGTCCGGAGAGCTGCCCTCGTAGACGATGCCAAAGTCAGCCGCGTCATCCTTGAAGGGCTGAATCGTGTTGCACAGCGCCAGCGCCAGGAAGTACTCCTGCAGTGCACCCAGCGCTCCTGACTCCTCCTCCTTACGCAAGCGCACAATCGTTTCATTGAGGTTGTCGGCGTCTATCGGGATGCCGAGGGCGTCACCACTTTTGAACTTCATCACGTTCTCGGTCAGCGTCCCGGTCTTGTCAGTGAAGATGAAGCGCACCATCGCCAATTGCTCGTTGAGGTTTGATGTGTTCGGCTGGCAGTGTCGCCACCGATTGCCCATGTACTCCATCATGAGGCAGTCCACCCGCATCCACTGCGCCTGGATCACTTTGCACATCTCAATCGTGACGAACAGAGAAATGGGAACGCAGTAGCTCAGTAAAATAAAGTATGTCAGGTACCGGTACCCCCACAGGCGCCCGCCCTGATACTGCTCGATAAAGAAGGCAAGGTGCGGCACGTTCCTGTACTTCCTACTCCACCACAGCGACAAAAATGCAACAGTGAAAATCATGATGTGCTGCACGAATAAGATGGCGATAATGAAGTAGTTGAGCTTACGATCCAAGTTCGACGACTTCAGCGGCTTCTCCTTCAAATTGCGGAACAGCTTCGTGTCGACACCGGCGTACACGACCATGCCCCACGCCCAGTCAGTGTTGCGCAAGACGCAGCCGCGGTACAGGAACTGGTCCAGAGAGAGTGCATACTCCTCATCGTTGAGTATCAGAAACCCAGCCCACGAGAGCAGCCCCGGATCCGGCGGGCCCGTGTGCAGCACCGCTTTCGTAGTCACGAAGGCCTCGACTTCGCAGAGCCCCCAGGTCGCCTCCAGCGCCTTGCGCGGCTTGAGGTTCGTCTCCCCATCTAAGTTGCACGTGTCGATGAACGCCTGTCCTTCCTCAATAGATGAAGCAAACAGAACAACATCGGCGCGCACCTCCTCGCCGTTCCTCATGCACACAACGTCACCAGCTCGGATGTCCATGCTCTTGACGGAGACGAGCTCACCGTTGCGCAGCACCATCGCCGGTATCGAGTTGGCGCGGCTGTCTGCCTGGTGCCGTTTAATGTCCTCCACACCCTCCTTGATGAGCGCGACACTAAGCACGACGAGGAGTGGCACGATAGACGTTGCAGGACTGATTGGAGCGACGCCTGGGATGAGGCTGAAAACCATAGTGATGAGGAAGTAGACATTGCTCACCTTGCAAAATTGGAAGAAAAGGCTGACTGGCAGAAAAGAGATGAATGTGTACTTCGAGGTGCGGATGAAGTTTGATGGGTAGTGAAACGGTGCGTTTGCCTCGGGATCGTTCATGTGCACAATCACCTCATCGTACGCATCCTCATTCTCCGCGGCGCGACTGCAGCAGATGAAATTGCACAATGTGTCTGGGAAGATGTTCACTGGGAAGTATTTCCGCCAAGGGGGCGTTTGGCCGGACATGGCGGCCACACACCCGCACGGGTGCGACAACGATGTGGAAAAGCGAGGAGAGGGGCGCGCACCACACAAATGCACGTCGTCACAAAAGTCTACCCCAGGCCAAACAAAGGGGGCGGAGGGGAGGGGGGGGACCGTATGAGGTGGGAGGGGGAGTGATGAGGAGTCGAGGGGGTTCGGGAAGGCAACAACGACGGTAAACACGCACACGCACAGGGCGACGGCAGCAAGAGGCGAGCTACGGCGGCGCAGAGCGTGGACTAGACCCGGCAGACACACACACTGGAGGTTCGATGGTAAATAAACAAAAAGCAAAAACACGAGAAGACGTGGACGGAGGGGGGGAAGGGGGAGGGGGGCGGAATGGAAATGAACACGCTAAAATACAGCGACAACAAAAACTACTCACGGGGGAAAAAAAAAGCCGAGCGCCACGAAGCACCCCTTGATGCAACTGCGTGGAGGAGGGGAGGGGAGGGGAGGGGCGGAAATAGGCTCTGACTACGAACACAGCGACACGGAAAAACAATAAAATGACGTGGCAGGAAGAAGAAAAAAACAAGATAAGCCTGGTAGTATGTTTCGGAAAGGTGAAGAAGAGGGGGTTAAGACACCAGACGTTAAGTGGGGTTGGAGGTATATAAGAGAAAAATAGCAGCTTGCGGGTGGGGAGGAAAACACAGCCCAGACACAAAAAAGAGACGTACGTGGAACCGAGACAAGGCTCTGCCTAGTCAGCAGCAGCAGCCGCAGCGACGGCGTGCCGCAGGGGCCACAGAAGTAAGACGGCAGCAGCTAGAGCCCGCAGGCGAGACACCTCCAAAGAAGGCGAGGCGGCTCGACGAACGCAAATGGAACACTAGCAGCCGGGGAAACACGTCGGAGCTGACCAACAATAAAAAGGCAGCGCTGGGAAGAGGAAAGGGGAGGGGGTGCACTTGCGATGGGCGAGGCCTCCGTGAGACTACGTCGATTCCGTGGGTGGTGGAGCGGCCCTTCAATGCCTTTGCACCGTTGCGTGTCGGGGACAGAAATGCAAGCTGCAAAAATAGACGAGAGGAGCGGGGCAGTACCCTGCAGCCGTGTGCCCGCAGGCAAGAGGCGCGCGGGTGAAATATGTAACCTCGGACCACGGGAGAGAGGGGGGCTAGCACTCCAAGCACTTTTTCGTAGCGGGCGAGTCGTCTTGGCGTGTTGGCGGAGGACACCGTGTGGGTTTATGTGGAGAGTCGCAGGTGGGAGTGCGGGGAGAGGGAGGACAGTCAGCGACACGGCGGTGAGGAGTCGTACGCGTGGGTCGGCGGTGCAGCAGAAGAGAGAGAGAGAGAGAGAGAGAGAGTGAGTGGGTGAGAGTCGGTGAAGGCGGAAGGAAGCAGGCCAAGGCAGGTAGGTGAAACATGCGGGGGAGGCCGGCATAAACGACTAGAGGAAAGGCGGTGCGCCGCCCACCTGTGTGCCCGCGCACTTGCATCCCCAGTCGTAGTCGCTCGCGTGTCTTTTATTCCCCCATTCGCTCGGCGAGACGTCCGTCTCACCAGCGGTCGTCGTCTACCAGAATACCCCCATCGCACTGGGGCCAACCGCGTCTAGTACTCGCCGCGTCGCCTCACCGCCGTCACTACCGAGCACTGAGGATGCGACCACCCCTCGTCATCCTCGTGTACACGTTGGTCAATGAGATGCAGGCACACACACACACGGAGGCATGAAGAGAGAGACCGAGGAGCGTACACCGAACTGCACCACCACGCAGACGCCGGCATCGCTGCAATGCGATTGGGCCTGGTACTACGCCGCAGCGTGCCCGTGACTGTGTAACTGTGTGTGTGTGTGTCTCGAGGGGAAAACAAAGGAAGGGTTTGCAATAAAAACAGACAAGACCACCGCGCAACGAAGCAATGCGACCATCGCAGGGATGGGGCCGGGAAAGAATGCTTGGTAGCCCCTGGGCAGCGTCACGCCCACGTGCTCCCTGCACAGGCGCTGTCGCGCGGCACCACTTCGCTCGCAGGGGTGCCGAGGAGCACCTGCAGTCCTGCGCTCGCCGCGTACCACGGTGCGCTCATTCCAGTCTCGGCACACGACGTGGCATGGTAGCCCTGCGTCACAGCCGTGCGGCAGTTCTCTCTGTCGTCGTCGATCAGCACGACATCCGTGCTCAGCCACTTGGGCATCCGAGTCGTCGGCGGATCCCACACGTCCCTCGCAATGCCGTCGTGGTGCGACGGCGAAGCGAGCGGCGACAACGGAGAGACGCTTCTGTCGCTGGCGTGCGGTGGCCTCTCGTCACGCGAGTTTCGACGGCGCTGCAGCTCTTGCAGGTGATAGAGCTTGCCCGGCCCCGCTGCCGACCGCGGCAAGCACACAACATCATCGGCACTCGTCAGGTAGGTGCGGGTGGGTGGAAGAACGCGCGAGAGCAGACAAAGCACTGCCTCCGCTGCCGACAGACACGTCGCCCACTGATCCGCCGTCCCCTCGGTCAGGGAGCAAATCGCCAGCTCATGCCCGTGCAGGGTGACCGCGTCGCAGAACGCGCCTAGGAAGTCTGCGTCCACAAACAGCGCGCGCACCTCTGCCGCCGTAGCCGCCAGCACCGCCCGAAGCGAAATGGTGCTCAGCGGCGAGCGCAGCAGCGTACCATCCAAGTCCAGCACGACCAGCACAGGCGCCACAACCGCTGCGTAGCACGGCCCGCTGCGTACCCGCACATCGCGGTCGAGAAGTAGCCCCGCCACGATACAGCTTCTTTCCGTCAGGGCAGCCTCGATCTGAGACAGCGACTCACCGCCAAGCACGGCGGGTGGGGGCGTGGAGGCAGAGGGGCACACAGTGGATGACACACCCACTGAGTCGACGCACACGTCCACAGCATCACAGAGTGCATCAACGGCGTCGGCAACACAGTCCCACCAGCTCGGTGGCGGGTGCGCGGAGTCACACTGCCACGACGGGACCAGCTCCACACCGCTGCCGCAGGGGCTCATGTCCCCGGCTAGAGGCTCAAGAAGAGGGAGGATGCGCGCAAGTTGGCCGATTAGGTGCTCGGCGGGGCTGCACGCGTGCCGCTGCCCCGGACGCTGCTCTGCCCCACAGGCGGCAACCGCCCCTGCAACGACGCTCCGACGCTCCAGCCATCGTGTGTGGCGCACGCTTCTGTAGCCCACGACGTCGGCAGCAGCAGCCTCGCCAAGAATCAGCTCCGCCACAAAGCAGCACCACCTCGACGCCAGCCCAGGCAGCGTCGCCTCGCCGGCTGCAGCACAGGTCCCCGACATGTCGTCACCCCGCAGATGGCGCACCCCAAACATCAGCTCCACGGGCGCACCACACACACCGCAGCATGGTCCGTGGATCAAAGCCGGCAACAGGCCGCACCCTCGCCCGGTGTCCGTGCAGTGGCTCCCCTCACACAGTACACGCTGCCACAATGGGACGGGATGTACACACGCTTGCGGTGCTTCCGCGAAAAGGGGGAGGGGAGAGGGAAGACGACGAGAGTCACACGTATCGGTGCAGGCATATATGTGTGCGTGCGTATGTGCGCTAGGGTGCGGAGCGCGCGCCTCTGGCAAAGAGAAGACTTGTCTCTGGCACAGTGGTGATGGTGCTCTCGAGCGCTGGCGGAGGCATGGGTGTCCGCCAGCACGCACGCACGCTCACGCGTTACAAAAGCATCAGACAGGAGGAGGGGAGGACATCGCTTCAGAGAACGTTGTGTAAAGAAGTGCCAGGGCATCGTGGCGGCGCAGGCATGCGCAGAGGCACACACATCATTGGCAGACGCCCAGTGACGCACACCCGATCGTTGGGGGTCAGACAGCGTGGGGAGAGGGCTGGAGGGGCACCAAAGAGGGAAGGAAGTCGGGGATACTCACTGTGTGTGCTGCACCACTGAGCACCCGCGACGCCCGTACGCTGCAGCACCATGCACGAGTTATTTTGCTTTTACGCTGCACGGCGCGTACTACTACTCTCTGCGTGTGCAGCAAAACGCTCTTCACAGACAGGGACCAGCGACACACTGACGCGGCGACAGAGTCACGAGCAGACTGCATTTCCACGCCACCGCTCCGCCATCCAGCATCAAGCTACGTGGACCCCCCCTCCTCCCCTCAGCGAAGCCTCCCACCCACCCTCCTTCCCTACGGCCTCTGCAACCCTTCTACGACACCAGTGCGTGGTGCAAGTCAGTCGGACACATGAGCATTTCAGTCATGGCCGACTCGGTCACGCTCCATCACGGCTGCAGCGCGCAGCTCTGCCCCGCCACTCGCCCCCCCCAACCCCCAAGAAGACAGCGGCAGTCCGGTGGACCACCACAGCGCCACGCCGTCAAGCGGATAGATCCTGCGGGCGCGCTCGCTGCTACGGTCAGCTCCCACGCAACACCACCCGGGCCACTCTGCTCGCATCCGCACCGGTTCGATCTCCCCCTTGCTGCGGGACTGCACCTTGTCAGCAGCACGACGGGTTCGGCCCTATGGAGAGGGGGAGGGAGAGAAAGGGAGAGAGCAGGGAGGAGGATGGGCTACCAGGGCTCCTCGCAGCACAGGTAGCAGACCACACGGCCATCTCCTCTTGCGCGCACACGGGAAACACTTCCTCCGCCGCCCTCCGCCCACCCACACAGACACACACACACACACGCACGCGGGAGACACACCTCCTAGTCACGTGATTACGGATTGTTGAAAACTACTAGCTGTCGACAGGGCAAATTAAAATGGGTGTAGACGAGCTGGTGTGTGTGTCGCATGGCGTGTGGTTGGAACGACGGCAATGAACATTCGCAGGGGGGAGGGAGGGGGGTGACGCGGCATGAGGGGATGAGGGCCTTCGAAAAAAAAAAAAAAGACAAGTCTTGAAAACGTTCTGTGAGGTGGTTAGAGGGATATCGGGGGCGAAGCAGAAAAACACACAACTGAAGCAAAACATTAATACTAGTCCAGATAAAAAGAAAGCGAGCAAAAATGGAAACAGCGGATACAGGCACACTAGTTGTGAGACATCTGTTATTCGACGAGGGAGGTGGAAAAGGGAACAGAGGCTCAGAGCTGCGGGTGGTGGTAGTGACGGCGGGGAGTGGGGTGGGGGGAAGAGGAGGAGAGGCGACAATGTAGTTTGCAAGAAGGGCATGCGCTCGAAATGAGGTGAGAAAAAACACAACAGAGAAGACAACCGAGAAATGCCCATCATATACGCTTCAATCCCCCCTTCCAAGACATGAGGAAGGGGGGGAAGCTGAGGGCCAAGCAAACCTGCGCTCGAGTAACATACAGAAACCATATCAATAGGAACAGAAGGAGAGGGAGGACTACACAGCGCCGCTTAGAAAGAGGACGGGGGAAGTGGACACCTAACCTCATCTCGAAGAGACTCGTTGTTGTGCAGGTGTTTATTGCCGGTGGACCGAAAGGTGCCAGTGCCAGTCGCAGCTGCTCAGCTAGCTCGATCTCCCGCGCAATTGCGCAAGAATAATACGGTTCTGTTCCTCCAGCCTCGCGTTTTGAGCCTGTATGCGTGCGAGCTCGGTGGTCACCACCGCGTAAGCGTCAGGCGTGGATTTCACCTCACCAGCCGTGGAGGAAACCTTGGTATTAACACCACGCACACTCTCCCCGGATCGCCGAACCTGACGCAGCTGCAGCTGTGCGGCGACGGTTGTCAGGAGGGCGGAAAGCTCATCAAGGTCCGCTTCTGCAACCGCGGAAAAAGACGCTTCGCTCGCGGATTCTGAAAGCTCGTTATGCTCCAGGAACTCTTTCACGTGCATAAGGGACTCCCGGAGGTGACGTGCTTGCACAGTGAACTGCTCTGTCACTGTTGAGCAGCTACTGCCCATTGGGCTACGGGGCGGCCTCACATCCGCACCCAACGACAGCCCCCCCTTGCTCTCCAGAGCGACGGAAAGGAAAGGTTGCTTTGCACCATCGCTAGTGGTAGGGCTATCCAAGACGACATCGTCTTCGTTAGGAGGAGGTAGCACAGAGCTAAGCTGCGAGTTCCGTCGCTGTGGAGGGCTATCATCGCACATGGCGGGCTCGCAAGCGACAGTCATATCAAGGGAGGCAGCGGCACTGCCTACGCAAGGCCCTTCGTCTACGCCTGCCTGAGCGGCTGCTACAGCGGCACGAAACACCTGAGAGTCAACTGTGAGGTCTGACACATCAACCGCGGAGGCAGCCAAGTTGATAGTGGGCGAGGGGTTCGATGGAATCTCGCCATGAGGGTCACGAGGCATCTGCGACGGCTCCGCAGCACCGTCCACCTGCGAGGAGGACACGATAGACTCAGCGGATACGATGGCGGAAGAATGAGAGCGCCGAGTGAGGCCCATAGGGCGGGGAGTGCGGGCGTGGTCACTCGTCCGAGTGTCGTGCTTTTGTTGTGCGTAGAAGCCTGACAGTTTATCGAAGCGGTCACTAAGCTCGCGACTGGATGGCGCGCCTGTGGACGAGGTGCGGCGCTGCCCGCGGGCCTCTGCTGCCTTGGACACACCACGCGGTGTGACAGCAAGACCACGCGGGGTGCGAGCAGTGCGCCGCGGTGCAGCGGAAGAGCCTTGTGCTGGTGACGATGCTGACGATAAAGCTGTTGACGCCGGAGGGGCTGTCTTCCCTCCTGTGACTTGTTGAGGTGGTGGAAGAAGTCTTTCCCCATCGCTTCGTAGCGCAGCAGTGCATTGCAGTGCTCCCAGCGTGTACAAGTCAAAGCCACCACACCCTAGCGCCCAGACAAGTATATTCGCACTCTCCTTGTCCTCTGCACTGCATATGGCACGCACCGGAGTCAAAATAGCCCTTGTGGCGATCAGTAGAGGACTGCCCCCGCCTAGCTGCCACGCTATGAGGCGCAACCCGCGGCAAACTACAACTATATCCGGTCTGTGTCTCGTCACGGTGGCCATGACACGCACATTGGCATCGCCTTTCCATTGCGTCTTCTCTACACTCGGTGGCTCTTCGAGCGACCTCGTGAGCCACTGTGATGTACCCCTAAGCTGCACAAAGACAGTGGTTGCAATGCCCGCCACAAGGAGCCCACCCTGGCACGCTTTCACCTGGCGAATAGCATCCCCGTGGGTGTACGTCGGCAACGCAGGTGGCTGACCAGATACTGCTGCATTACTGCTGAGCGCTGTGAGGGACGTACGCTGCACCGCCACAACTTGGTCCGTCACAGCCGCCGCCGAGTCGAGCCCTGATGTGGTCACATCACTTCTGCTGTAAACCACCAGCGCATGCGTGCCCGCAGGCACCAGTGAAGGGCTACTCGATTTGCTTTTCTCCATCCGTAGAACGCGACCCACACTGCCACAGCTGTCTTTCGATGTCGCAGCCCAGCAGCACCGGTATCGACGGAGTCGCAGCGCCGAAGACCTGTTCGCCCCTGGTATTGCTGCGGCAGTTGTCAGCGCATACAGAATATCACCGGTAGGAGAGCTGACAAGGCTGAGAACAACTTCGCCAACGTCCACTGCTGCGCTACACAGCTCTGCCGGTGGTCCCGATGTGTGCCCGTAAGCGACAAGGGCGTTGCGCGCTGTATCGAATAGCACCACGACACCCGTGGCAGGGTGCAGCGTCGCGCATGTGGAACGGCGACCAAAGGAAGCAATCAACGTGCAGCCAGGGGGAGAGACAAACATCAGCGCCTGCGGGGTCCACCAGCACCAGAGCGACGAGCTCATGTACCAGATGTCGGCCACCTCTGCAGGTGCAAAAGGTGGCGGCCTGAAGACGGAGATACAGTGCAAATTCATGCGCTGTGTACCAGCTTTGGGCTCCTTCGAGTAAAAGGAAAACGCGCCACCCTGGTGGAAGAGAGCCAAAACACCATGTCCTGCGCTGGCCCCACCTGTGAAAACACATGTGTCGCTATCAGCTGCAGTAATATCCTGTGTCACTTTCTCGGCATCAAGCCCGTCGCTGCCGCCCTCACGATCAGCTCCGCCTGCAGGAGCACTGGCCAGGAGTGGTGTGCCCGGACACTTCACTTTTCCCTGAAATTCCCACGTCTCGGCGTGAAAGAGGCGCAACACGGCACCGGCCAGAAGAAGACTTTCGTGGCCAACACAGCACAGCGCCGTCGCGGACGGAACTTTACAGTCCATCCAGCGCAGCACCGACCCCGCCGTGCTGCTGAACGCAACGAGGAACCCGCTGCTCGTTAGTGCCAGATACACCCTCTCCCCCTCCACCGGACTTGCCACGCAGCACGTGTACTCAGCCTCGTGCAACTCCTCAACAGTGCTGCAGTGGCGGCTCAGCACCACCAGGCGGTTGCGTTCTCTATGACTGGACAATAGGATGTCCGTTGGAGTCTCTATGCTGGCAGGAGTCGAGGCAGCAATGCGTTGCACACTGAAGAGGCCGACTCTGCCGGCGCTGCACGCAGCGAAGGAAAGGTCGAAGGGGAGACTGCACATACTATGCAGAGGATCCATGGCACCACGCCAGACGAGTGCCTTCGCGTCTACATTCCAGAGAGAGAGCCTGTTTGGTGTTTGGTCAGATGGACGGTTGTGCAATAGCGACGAAAACGCGAGATAATTGGCATCCTCTGTAAAAAGAAATGTAGCACCGTAAGTACAGTCGCCTGTCACAGAGCGTGGCAGCTTTGTTGCCTCCGTCAGCACGGGATTCGTGGGGGAAGTGAGGTAAAGACCATGAGACTCCGTGCCGACACACACGATATCTTTCTCAGGATGGCCAGCAACGAAGCGGACGTACTCATTGGATGAAGCAAGGATGCATAGGCGCATGGAATATCGCCAGCGCGCCTCTGCATGAAGATTTCTCTGCTTCTCCGCCGTCACATCAACAAAAGCTATGCAGTTGTCAGTAGCGGCGTACACAACATAGCGGCCCCGGTACGCCACGCAGCACCGTGACGAAGAGGTGACGGCGTGACCAACGCGCCACGTGGGTACGATATCTGAGGGCGGCGCTGACACAGGAAGCGGTGAAGGTGACGACAAAGACTCCATGGTGATGCGCATATTTCTGCACGCGCTACGTTTTTTTGTTGTTGTGATTGTTTACTTTTGTGTGCGTATGCGTATATGTGTTGTTATGTATCTTGGATGTGATACACGGTGTGTGTGTGTGTGTGTGTGTGTGTGTGTAGTGGGGGGTGGGGGGGGGGAGGAGTTAGTGACACAATGATGGGGGAGAGGCCAATGTGCAGGTACGTGAGATTCTCTTTCTTTTTCGTGTTCGGTTGATGGCATTGCTGCGCCGCTTCCGATCTATGGCACTTGGGGAGAGGAGGAGGGTAGAGGGGACAAGACCATCTTTTTATAGAAAACCAGTATCTGTCACATGAAGAGGTAAACAGCCGTGAGACCCTCACCCCAAGCGAACCACACACTTTGCTGTACTCCACATCAGGCGCGAGTGTACCGCAATGGAATTGACGAAAAGGAAGCAGCGACGAAGAAAGGGGTGAAGAAGTTCGAGGAACAGTGCCAACAACCCAGCGTCTCTATTCTAGCTCGCCCGCGACAGAGAGTAATAATTGGTGACGCTCTCAGAGTGGAGCACACAAACACAAACACACACACACACACACACACACATATACAACCTCTGGCAAGAAAACTGTGTGGAAAACAAACCTCGCATCGACGGGCATCTGTGCGCTTTCCTCGCACACCTCGAATGCTCTCTTCCCCTCCCCCCCCCCCTCCCTGTTTTTTTTTCTCTATTCAGAGCAGTAATAAAACAAGAGGTCATACAGAACGGGGGGGGGGAGGGGGGGGGAGAGTGTTGAACAAACACCGATAGCAGCGACCTATAGCAAACCCACGACGAGACAAAGGACGGGAGGGTATGCGAGAAAACCCGACGTGAGAGACCCACCCGCACGCACCCACCCTTTCCCCCTTGCACAACAACAACAAACTGACAAAAATTTCCTTCCTTCCTCTCGCACCACACATCCTCCAGTACGATGTCATCTTTTTTTCGCTTACAGAACTTCGCGCATCGCACACGCAGTAGGTTCATCAGAATCTAGAAACTGCTCAAAGCGGCGGCGTGCTGCGTTCACGTTGAGGCGGTGCAACTCCACGTTCACGGTAGGGTCTACCGAAACGACCAGCACATGTGTGCAGTCAGTGAATGGACACAAGAGGGCAGTGAAGGTCTCAGTGGTGATGCTCAGTCCGCCGAGGCTGGTTGTGTTGTTCATGCAGCTCAATTTGAAGCGCTTCACTGTCTCACTGACCTCTGTCGTGCGTAGCTCCCCGCTTCCCTGCAAGAACACTGGTTTGGAGCCATCGGTGTCTACACTTCGGTTGATATGCGTCAGACACAAGAAAGTACTTCGCTCGTAGAGCGCCACCTCGGCTGCATTGCACGCCAGCGCAATACCGCGCATCGTCTCCACCAGAACATCGCGGTGCGGCACTAGCGAGCGTACTACCGAGCTGTAGGCTAAGTAAAGCGAGTCGGACCATATGCTGGTGCCGAAAAACTCAATGTCTGCGCCATCGACGGCGTCGATACACTTTAAGATCTCTTGCTTGCGAGCCTGGAAGATCTCCTCTCGGACATCTTTGTGGATCAAGTCGATCTTGTGCAGCAGCACAAAGACCTTTGCCCTGGGGCTGTATTGACGAATGAAACGCATTGCCTCGCGGAAGTACTCCAGCATTTCGGGAAGTTTCCAATCCGTGGTGGCGCCGCCTGCCTCACCCCCAAGGCAGCCAGGCCCGCCGCCCCCGCTGTGGCTATCACGGCTCATGCTGTTAATGTCGAAGACAAAAAGCATCACGCCAACGTAGCGGAAAATGTACTCTTTTTGGCGGTTCAAAAACTCTGTGACGTAGCGGTGCTGGCCGCCGCAATCCCACAGGTTTAAAAAAAGATTACGCAATATGTGCACTTGGCTCTGGTCGAGCGAGATAGTGATGCCGAGTCGAAGTGCATCGCGTGGGAGGTAGTTATCGAAGATGATGCTGCGCATACACGTCTTACCAGCTCCTCCAGGCCCCATAAGGAGCAGTTTGTGCATCTGTTTCTGGTCCATACTGCGAGCGGACACGACTTCCTCTCTGCGTATATTAATCAAGAAGTAGAGAGATATATATGTATACTGAGAGAGAAAGGGATTGTGTGATATCACCTCAACGACTCAAGGACACTGAACCGTCTCCTCCGTCCGTCCATCCCTCTTCCTAAACTCTTTCCCTCCTCCCCCCCCCCACCACACACACGTACACGTACACGCCAAGCTTTTCGGTTCTATTTAAGGCGAGGTGTGTGCTCTTGAGATAGGTCGAAGAGATTTCTCCGATAAAGCGTAGAGCCAAAGCACTCCTATCCGGATATATATATATATATATATATATATATA